>VDFB02392159.1:0-18428 GCA_007258455.2 Sequoia sempervirens | reverse complement strand
CCCAAAATGTCTGAGCAACAGGGAGAAAGGCAAAATTAAATTAATTTTTTAGAGTTCCCTACTTTCAACGCAGGCCTGCAAATCTTGAGAAGCTCTGCGTATCTTGCTGCGTCAAAATTTCTGATTTTCATGAGCTTTCTCTGTTTACATTTGAAGCGAGCCGCGTGATAACTTTCGAAGGTAAGATCCATTTTCGTTACAAGGGAGAATACATATCTTACACACAGATAAAAGCAGGCAACACAGAAACTCACGGGTTCCATGACATCCCAGGAAAGCTCCCAGTACGTTAACCAGAACAAAACCGCCGTCTGCAGGCTGAAAAGTACCAACCCACAATACATTTCGCGGCGTACTTGCTTTTCCGATTCCATGTCTATTGCTATCTTTTCCGTTTCTAAATTTTTGAATTCGTTTATCCTGCTGCTGTCTTCCGCAGTCAGAAGCAGAACGTCTTCCAGAGCTCTTGCTACCTGTACCCAAAATAAACCCACAAAAAACAGTCACTACGTAGAAGATACACAGACATTCAATAATGGCAGAACATTGAAATTTTTAATGAAATGGGCACCTGCTGAGGATGAAGATAAACCCTCTGGCCTGTTATTATGATATCCCCCGATTGCTCCAGCGAATTTATGATGTGTCTGCCTTCGTCCTCACAGGCGTTCTGTGCACAATTTGTGCACAGGTCCAGCAACTGTTTGTAGGAAATACAGGCAGCGGAGATGCCTCGCAGCTTTCTTTTTGCAGTCTCTAAATTTACAGATCTTTGTACTCTTGCAGCGTCTTCCTTAGACAGGGGGCATTTTAATTTTGGAGTAGTTTGTACGTTTTCCAGGGGCAGATGCAGGGGACCCTGGATGAATTGAGCAGTGGCAACATCGTTTCCCAGACGATAGCCTAGGAAGAAGAAGGAATGCAGTTGGGATTGTGAGGGGGAACAAGTGACTTGAGCTAATTGGCGCTGGTGAAGGAAGTATGGAATGTGCTTCTGTATAAAACAGTTGTGCAGAGGGAGGGTTGAATCCTCAAAATGGTGAATACAAGGTATGCCGTGGAGGGTATTTGGGGGTTTTCGAGAGAGCAGGGTTCGTATTGCTTTCCTTAAACCTCTATCCATAATACCCATGAAAATCGACTATAACTCCCAGTGAGAGCTCCTGGATTTATCTGAGAATGATAGAGGTCGCCGTTAGTGGGCACCGTCCCGCGTAATGAATGAGAAAGACAATCAAACGAAGGAAGAAAAGGCATGGCGGTTTGAAGGGTAGGAAAGTGTCCGTTACATCGCATGAGCTGTACACGCTAAGGCAAGTACCAAGTATTTGCTGTAGTGGAGGGCAGCACGCGCTCTATGCTATATTAGATGCATTGCTTTGTAGGGTATGTACAGGTGCATTTTGTATTTTGGGAGTATGGGGCAGTTTTAGGGTGGGGGGGCTTCAGGATCTATTTTGGAGGAGTGCTTTTTATATTTTGGGAGTATGGGGCAGTTTTAGGGCGGGGTTTCAGGATCTATTTTAGAGGAGTGAAGTAAAAGTAAAAGTAAAAGTAAAAGTAAAAGAGAAAGAAAAAGAAAAAGCCAGCAGATTAATAAGAATCTTTTCTTCAACAATAGCAGCGCCCATGAATATAGGAGCTTAAACTTTTAAGCATTAAACTATGCTACAAAATTGATGGGACCATCCACTTTAAAATAATCCTAAAAGTTCTAAGCATCATCCACCAAAATATTTTAGGAAGCCCCCCTCCATGGGACCCCACCATTACATACTTAACCATTGTAGATCAAAAAATAGATACCCAGATATCATGGACTACAAAAGGACCTTTCCTATCTTTTTGTAGATAGAGTTATAACCACCAATCACATTTTGGTGTATATTGAAAAGGTTTGGGAGGTCATTTAATAAGTTCTATTTATTTATTTATATATTCATAAAATATATGAGGTCAATTGGTAAGACATTAAGTTAAAATGTGTGTGCAACCAAAGTCAAACAAGTGACAACTAGTGACAATGCATCAATTCACACTAACTTTATAGATTATTTAATATTTAAAGTTTAGTTTCTAAAGTGTGACATTCTTGAAATGTACAAAAGAATAAAATAAGAAGTTTTTTTTTTTTAGACTGGAGGAATCGGTTGGGTATCCATCCCCCTATAAACTGTAGTGAGGCACTTTTTTCATGTGACTGATGGCGTTGGCGCGACACACTCTTTGGTACCACGGGGATGGTGAGAAGACTAGACCTCATGACCTCTCGCCTTTCAACATGATGCTTAATAAGAAGTTTTATATATAAAAAATAATATTTTTTTCTAAATGTATCTCTTTACTTCTCTTTATGTGGGCACATATGGAGATCCTACTAATTTGAGGTTACTATTGATGAGATGTGTATTTGGAGATCCTACATCATTCAATTGAAGTAAATGGAAAAGAGAGAATATGAGCAAAACCACCTTTATTAATTAGCAAATTGTTGCTCGAGATCAAACGCTGCTACCCAAAAATGATGCTTTGTTCATTGTAATGGTAACCAAGGCCACCTTGACGCCTTTCAATAATACATCTTTTCATATGTACAAACTTTCATGATAAAGGAGACTGATGATGAAGAAACCATATGATCATTTTGATCATCTTGCATCCCTTCTCCAACACTCTACATCATAGATGAACCGAATCAACTTGATCCTTCTCATAAAAACACCACCTTAAACATGATTAATAAATGCAATCAAATATATGTCTAGAATGCTAGATAGATGTTGTCTTATCTCCTTATCCATTACTTTTTAGCCCAAATTACAAAACCATTATAAGACAGAATTTTCCAAAAGTAAAGAAAACTCAGACAATAAGCATTAACACAATGAGTCGAGAAGACAAAATTGAACAAATCCTGAGTTCAAAAATATTTGGATCCTATATAAGCAACACTGCTCGAATCTGGATCATATATAATTAATGAAGCTCATGGATTGCAACCTTATATTGCCACAAGAAACATTTGGACCACAAAGAGAGTATGATGAAAAAGAGAACATTTGTAGAATCAAGAAGAGAACAAAAGATAGCAAAATGAACAAAGTGTCTGTTGCCTACACATTGAAGTTATACTCCAGTTACATACCCTGGTGTTAACAGGACTGCAAAGAACATTTTTCCCATAGCCTGTTACACACCCCTCTGTAGTGTTTATTATCTAGAATCAAAATCTTTACCGACAAGCTATCACTATCACTGTGTCTGTTTCCTACTTTGAATCATCCCTAGCCTCACTAAACTCTTGGTCTACCCAGCAGTGTGGTAGGTGCGGCATAGTCAATGAACAAATGTAATGTGGTCTGTTGCAGAGCTGTGTAATATGGTCCACTCATCATAGTCAATGAACCCTTCTCCACCATTGATTCCATACTTGCTGAGAATAGATTTCAAACATCTGTATACTGATGGCGATTGCCCATGATATCAGAACCCACTTTAAAATCATTTAAAAACTACTAAAACATTAATTTCTCTGATACCCACTTCCAACTGTATATGGCCCCATCAAAATCTCTTTGTTTTCTCATCCAACAGCTACGGGCAAGCCAGGTCAGTTTTTAGGTCAGAAGTTGGTATCTCTTTTTAATATTGAATATACTAGAAGGGAGTCTATTGAGTCTAAATTTCAATATCATATTGAAATATGCTGATTTTGGAATCATAAGAACGGAGAGGAAATATTTTCTGTGATTCATTCCATGATTTTATAAGATTTGATTCACTCCATGATTTTAAATGCAAATCTTAATTTGATTCATCATTTTTGTAATTTTTAAGATTATTGGTTCTTATTACATATTGTATAATTAATAATAAGTAGAGTTTTTTTCAAATATATTATGTCATTTTTTATTTTCTAATTAAAATTTTTTTATATTGTGCAATCGATTGTTTTCATGTGATAGATTTTGTCTTCTCTCTAATCAAAATGATAGAAATATTAAAAGATGCAAATGCTTTTTGAAGTTGATAAGTTTATCAAACATAGGCTTGTTCTAAGCCTTTATATCTATACAAAAAAAAATATTATTTTATGACCTTCAATCTAAGTACATCTACGTATTTTTAAATTTCTACGTGCATAGTGTTAAAGTATTTGCAACCCTCATCCACTAAACTTTTTTGGTTGCTGAGCTAGTAAAACACAAGTAAAGCTTACATAACAAGTTGGGTTCTAGAGTGTTTCATTCGTTTAAAGAACTTGAATGCATCCTTGCAAAAGTCATTTTGGGCATATCCTAGCATTTTATGAGATCACATTTCTTTGAGATAGCTTTTCAAATAGTTTGCATGTATTGTGTACGCTTCCACATTTTACAAATCTATTATGTACAACCAATCCTAAGAACCTATATTTCACCATCTTGTTTTTAAGTTTGGAAGTTGGTACTTCTTTTTAGCGTTGAATATGTTGAGGGGATCTACTTAGTATCAATTTGAATATCATCTTGAAATTATTTTAAATTTTAGCTTGTAAGAATAAATTGAAAACATTTTGTGTCGTTTCACTCTAAGACTTTAAATTTGGGTTTTATTTAAAAATAAATAAAAAATAGTCTCATTCATTACCTTTGCCATTTCTAATAATAGTGCTTCTCATTATATATGCTATATATAATTAATAATTATTATAAGAGTGTGACAATGTTTCTCTAAATATATTGTCATTTTCATTTTCTAATTAAAATTTTGTTATATTGTAAGATTGATTGTTTTCATGTGATAGATTTCACCTTCTCTCAGGCCACAATGACAAAGGTTTTTGAAGATGCAATTAATTTTTGAAGTTTATAAGTTTGACAAACATAATAAGTTCTAAACCACTATACCTACACAAGAAACATGTATCATTTTATGGCCTTGAATCCAACTACATCTATGTATTTTTTTACTTCTAAACATAGCATTAAAGTATTTACAAGCCTCATCCACTAAGCCTTTTTAACTACATGCTAGTAAAACACAAGTAAAGCTTACATATCAAGTTGGATTCTAGAGTGTTCATTATTTCAAAAAGTTTGAAAGCATCCCCACGAACGCTATTTGGGAATATATTGTGAATATCATTCTATGAGATCACATTACTTTGAAGCGACTTGTCAAATAATTTACATGCATTTTGTATGCTTCCATATTTTACACACGTCTATCAAGGCACATGCAACTATAACATATGACCAAAATCCCCTTCGAATTATGTTTTAATGGATGTTGATACTCTATTTTATTCCCATTTTTGTACAAGATTGGAGGATGATGGCTAAGGTTGTTGAGTTAGGCCTTACACTTGAAAATTGTAGTTTCTTAAAATCTTCCAAGGCCTTTTCATTAAAACCATGTTGTGTATATATTGCAATCATTCCAATCCATTAGGCCACATCTCTTTGAGACATTTTACCAAATAGTTCACATGTCTTGTGTATGTTTCCACAATTTTCATACATGTCTACCAAGCTTCTTGCAACATGGGAGAAAAAAATAGTTTAAATGATTATACTTTTGTGAAAGTCCATCCCTTGTTCTAAAGCTCCCATTATTACATATGTGGGGAAGATGTTGCTAGAGGTTGTATGCCTTCCAATTGAGTTTCCTTAAAAATTTCCAAGGTATTTTTGATAAACCCATTTTGTGTATATCCCATAATCATTGTAGTAAATGAAACCATGTTCTTTTGAGATATTTGGTCAAATAGTTCATATACCTTGTGTATGCTTCCTCATTTGGCATGCATATACACCAAGGTATTTGCAACTTCCATGCCAAATAAAAATTCCATTGCTATTGTTACTAATTCTTAGCTTCCTACTTAAATTAGTGAAGATTTAATGACCAATCATTTGGTGGGATATAAAAGTTTTGATGCATAGTTCATCCAATGAACCTCTGTTTCCTGAATGAAGGGTTTTTAAAGAACAGATTTATCAGAATTATCCAACGGTTTGACTGAAACTGTTGAAAAATCCAGACAAAGCAACAAACATTTCATTTAGAAAACAAACATTTAGAGGAGTGAAGTAAACAAACATTATTTTCTGCAATGTTTATTGTTTGTTGATTATAAAAAAAGAATTACAATTCTAGAGAAAACTGTGTAGAAAATATCATTCATTTTGATTACAAAACATATGCTTAAACAAATTCATTTTAGTTATTTTAGATTATGTAGTTGAGAACAAGTTCAAATGGATACTCAACTCATTACATATCATGAAATAACTGATTTATTAAGAGCAATGTTTTTGTAACCCCACACAAGTCGTGGGTATGACTAAATTGATTTAATTCAATAGTGAATGTAAATCATACATCAAAAGATCAAATAAAAGAAGGAAAACACATAAGAGGAAGGTCACGTCCATCATTGCCTTAAGGGCTGATGTAGGGTTGACTCATTAGTCTTTAGCTTGATCTTCCATGTCTTCAACTCCTCTTGCTCTTGATTTCCAAATACACCTGCAGTTGATTACAATTTGTGTTAGAGCTCGAGGCATGAAATCCAATTACATGCTTGATCAATGGACATATAATTTGCAACCATTATCAAATCAAATCAACTTAATCATTATCAGAGAGATTAATAAAAAATTTCCATATCAAATCATTAGAAGAAATCATCAGATTCACTGTTTTTTCTAACTTGTTTGTTTCATGTGTAGATACAGGAAAAGTCTTGTTACTATTTCATCAAATTACAACATGTGGGTTAAAACATGGCTCCCACAAGGGTTGAGCCCGACATGCTGAGTTATCAAATAATCAGCTCAATTGAGCTTATTTAAGAGGGAAATGCAATGTTTAAAACCATTATATCAACAGGATGATAAAATGATAGTGAACATGCATACATATTAAGTTCACAAAGCATCTCTTCAAGGAATTACAAAAGCTAAAAAACAATTATTTTTTCTTGATGCACAGAGATGGAGTACAACCATGATTATTTTACAACAAGATATGTAGAAATACATAATTCTTTTCACAACAAAAATCAATCAAGAGTGATCATTGGTGCAACACAGGAGGAGAAGAATACAATTTGTTTTCTCCTCATGAGAACTTAATGAAGGCTATAGGAAAGTGTTTTGTGGAAAGTGCAAAGTTCAAAATAACAACAGTGTTGTAAGTTAATTTTATTTTCATAATACATTGTCTGCAAATTCAAAGGAACAATATTCTATCATTTACAAAGCCTTTATAATGTAATATCAAATGCATAGTATCCCTGATTACTTTATAGTTACAATGTGGAAATACTCAATGTCAAATATCAAGTGTAAGAAAATAGTCATTACAATCTACATAGAGCATGGACTTTCATAAGAGCACAAAAGATGGTTTAGTCTGAAAGTAAAGATTTTGTTTCAGTTGATAATGATTTTCAAGTGAGGTAAAATCAGTGCTAAACATGGAAGACCTGGAAACAAATCAAGTGAAGGGAAATCATATATTAAATCACAATGATATCATGTTTCTCTCACCAAGAATCAGATATACTGAGCCTTGAAATTCTATTTAATACAGGGGTTTTTTCAAAATAGTGACAAATGCTTTTTATACAGAATGATACCACAAGATACAATATGCCATGTATAAGAGTCATTGAATACAAAACTAAGATTTGGCGGTCTGGGTTTTTCTAGAAACCCTCAAAAAATGACAATGAAGGAAAAATAATCTTTGAAGTTTGGTTTTCTTCTATTATGCTATATTATGTTTTGCAGATCATTCTATGAGAATTTAAATATGGAGAAATTTATGTTTTGTCATATTCTGAAAATTAAATACCCAGATCAAGAATATATCATGGTTGTGGCTTACTCATGAAAGTCAATGCACAAAAAAGAAAAGAATATGTAGAAACCCTCACAAATAATGGAGTTTTTGTTTCAAGAGAAAACCTTTCACAGCCATGGCCGCGACCTCCATTATAGAAGGAACTCATAATTTATATACAAAAAAGAAAGATCTCATACATTCCATTCAAGAAAATATCTACATTAAGAGAGAATAACTACAGAAAGGAAAACCCTTGTTCTCCTTTTCATAAGCGCAAGTCGACATGAATGGATTTTCTTTAGAAAAATCAAAAGAAAAGATCATTTTTATGCATACACAAATGAGTAAATGAAGTTGACTTGCCAAATCTTCCAAAGACCCTTTAAAATCCATAAAGAAGGCTGAAATTTCTGTCTTCAAAGCTCGGTTGAAGGGAATCCATGACGACCAAGGTAGAAACACAAAAAACAAAAGCAAAATTTACAGAAAGAATATCATGAATTACAAAGACTGCAATTGAAAGCTTACAAAAGCTTTTTAGAATGAAGAGATTTCCAAATTTCTTAACAAAATAAGACTTACCATGGATGCAACCTTTAGATTCTGCAAGAAAATGACACAGAAGGCAGAAATTTCCATCTGAAAAGCTCGGCCTAGGGTTTATTATGGTGACGCCCTCTCAAGAGGAGTAAAGAGAAATGAAATGAAATGAATGTTTTTTCATTCATTTAGGTTTAGAATTCCTTAGAAAGGCACGTTGGAGAAAAAGGCATTTTGTGCCTTAAGTTTTTATTTAAAACTTCATTCACATTTTTCATGTGTCACCCATTTCTATGCCTTGTGAAATTTTGAATGTTTCTAAGACTTATTCATTTAAGTCTTTTGCATTTGACTTGATCAAATTCCTCTATTTTTCATTTAAATCAAATTTTGTAAAACTTTATTAAAGTGATAATATAAATCATTTTAATAAAAGTTATTTATTAAAAAATGCAAAATGGAGATTCCAATACAATTTTCAAATAATGAGATAAGACTTTATTTTTTGCATTTAATTCAAAATTGTAAATCTTTATTTAAGTGATGGTTATAAATCACTTTGAAAGAAGATTATCCAAATTTGGATACTTAATTTATCCAAATTTATCACTTTTCATCTAAACATCCTCTTATCCGAGTTAATTAAGTAATATTACTATTATTTAATTAATATCTTTAATTTGCTAAATCCCTAAGGTATTTAATTAATAATTAAATACCTTACCCTCCTTAATCCTCTTTTCATCAAATAAATTAAATAAATATTACATTTATTTAATTCCTCACATGTCATTTTCATCTAATCCTAATCCATTTCCTAATCTCTTCATTAAGGATGTGCACATGCCTAATCCTTGATTAGGATGTGTCACATCCTCCAACTTTTGCAAGTTGGCTTTTAATCCTAATTAGCCCCTAATTATCCTCTAATTATGATTAGTCAAACCTAATTAGTACCTTGGTCAACTCTCCCCATCCCCCAAGGAATTTTTAATTCCTTTTTATTCACCCTAGGCTCCTCTCTTCCCATGTGAATTTTTAATTCACTTTTATTCCTTCCTAGAATCCCCTTTTCCCATGCATCTTCTAGAACCTTTGACTTGTCACATCAAGTCACATGTGACAAATTCCCACCTTTTGGGAACCTTGTCTTATCCACCAGATTCTTCCAATCATTGTGAATTTTTAATTCACTTTTATTCACCCAAGATTCTTCCCATCTCCCAATGTACTTGGAAGGTACTTGTCCTTCCTCCACATCATGTACCTCCCTTCCACATCACTTACACATCATCTCACCCTTAGCCATCTCACATTCCACATGTCAAGATGTGAGGGCTTGTGAGTTCTCAACCCACCATAGCCCTTCATCTTGACCTTGTTGGATCATCTCAACCATTGAATTCTCTAGAAATTCTTCTCTAAATACCCCCTCCTCAAGGGCATTTGAACACTTAGCCATTTGATAACTACATCTTGGACACGCGATTAGACATGTCTGGCTATCTGCTCTAATCGTTTTTGCGCATTCGATCTTGCGTTTGGTCTTTCGAGGAAATCGTCTAAGGGCACACAAAGATCATCCCAAGCAAGGGGCCAATCAGGGAATCAACAACAAAGGAAGGTGAAATCGTTAGGTATCTTGTTTTGTCCATTTTCCTTCTGGTTTTATCACTCTTTAGGCTAATCTTGGGGTGTCCTTAGTCTTTTATCATTTGCATTTTAAGTTATTTTGCACATTAGAGTAGGGTAAAATTCATAGGTTCCGCGAGAAATAAATGATATTTTGAATGCAAGTAAATATGCTTTTGATGTATTTTTTCAAATGATGAATTTGAAAAAAGAAGCTTTACATGGATCATGAAGATATTTGAGAAAATTTAGCCAACATGTGGAGTGAAATTAGGGAGATTTGGTCACTTCATCTTTAGTTAAGAGTCCAGATTGATGGAGCTTTAGTCAAGGAGCAATTTTAGGAACATAACTCCTTGATTCAATTAGTTACAACCCTATTTGGAGGGGTTTTTAGTCGCATACGACCCATGAGGTTGTTTTGAGTTTCACAACTCTTTATACATATTTTGAGGAGTTGCTTTCAGTTACATGCCTGATTTGAGGGTGAGAATGGACAACACATCATTTCTTGGAGCCAGAATTCAAAATTTGAAAATTTGGAACCTTTTCTATAAGTCTTCTTTTCTCTCATTTCTTTCTCTAGTTCTCAGTTTGGTGGCTACTGTGGTAGATTATTCATTCTTTGTATCTCATTTTCTTATGAGTTCTACAGATTTGTAATGCAAGTATCTCCTATTTTTCAATAAAAGCTTGTTTCCTCCTCAATCATTCTGAGTTTTTTCAGTGTTGATTGTGATTTATGTGATAAAATATTGTGTTTCCCTTTATTTTATCAGTCCTTCAATATTAAATGCAAAGATTGACATGTTATAGTGTAGGTCTGTGAATGTGTTTTCAATCTGTTGGATCAAAAATTGTGAAAGTGTTATTGTTTTCCTTTTTATGAACATCAGAAAAGTCAAAGCCTTTCATAGGAATCATTTTTGCAAGCATGTGAAGCTGAGTTGTGAAATAGTATAGCTTCTTTTGTTGAGTCATCTTGTGACATAGTCAAGCAATTTCAAATCAATTTTCAGTTGGTAAATCACCTCATATTTTAGCTTTTTTCAATTTCTGTATCATCCTTCTTATGCTTTTCCAATTTGAATTAGTAGTATTTAAAGAAATATTCAAAGGGAGCCAACCCATAATCTGGTGGTCTACCCTCATTATAGGATACACATAGCCTGAGAGTAGTCCAATGTTGCATGGGATTTAGGAGTTTTTCAACTTTTCTTCGGGTGCAAATCCCTGTGTTAACAATTTTGGCACCCATGGTAGGACATTGAACTAATTCATCAGTTCAAAAAGAGCTTGTTTTGTTGTTGTTATGGTGAGAGCAGCAGTTTTCCAGCCTTCAAGAAGGAAAATTTTTCACACTTGGTGACTCCACAACTTTGGTTTCAACAGTTTTCAGTGAGTAAGCACATGAGAAGTTATCAAACCAGACGAAGTGCAGAACCTGTTGAGAATTTAGAGCTACCATCAAGAAGTACCAAAGTTGTTAGGAGAGCAACAAGCCCAGTTTCTACCTCTAACAATCCTCTGTTTGTAAGTTCTGCAGTTCAAATTTCAGCTAGTTCTACTGTTTCTAGTAATTCTTCAAGTAGTATTAGTTCTCTAGTGGTCAATATGGCTCATCCACCACCTAGAAATCAGCCTTTTGTCTCATTTGATCAAGGAAGCCCCTTGAATTTAGACCAACATAATGACATTCCAACAACATCCCTTAAGAGCTTACCATTTTTTACTGGGGAAGATCAGACAACATCTATTGAACACATTTGAGATGTGGCTTCATTGTGTGGTTTACATCATATTACTGAACAAGATATTGCAGTAAGGCTCTTGGCAGCCTCTCTCAAGGGTAAAGCCTTCCAATGGTTCAGAGGTCTACCTGTAAACTCAATTACAATATGGGACCAACTAGGAGAACAACTGAATAAATAGTTCGAAGAGAAATCAGACCATCTCTCACTGGTGGAACAACTCACTACCATCAAAAGAGCTCCACATGAACATTTGGTGGACTTCAACTACTGTTTCAAGAAGACCTGGAATAGGATTCCAGCCTCGATAAAGCCTTCTAATGATTATGCATTTTTGTTTTACTTGGAAGCTTTGAATAGTGATATTTCACTTGCAATACAGTCTATGGGTGGGGATTCATTACCACCAGCATTTGATGTTGCTATTAGAGCTGGAAATAGTTTATTTCAGGTTGGTAAGTTAGCACCTAGGCCTCTAATGCCATCTTTTGCTGATATACAACCAATTGTCCCAGTGTTACCACCTACTGTAGGTGTTGTTCCTTCATTTCCAACTTTTAATACTCAAGTAGCATCTCAAGAGCATGTTGTTCCGAGTCAATTCAAATAGATGATAAGCATAAAAGAGCAAAATGATAACATACAAAAGACTTTGCAGACCTTTGGTAATGAGCTGGTCAATATTAAAAAGCAACAATATCAACCACCATACCAATCTCCCTTCCAGTCTAATCCTCAAGTCCAGAGGAGGAACTTCAATCAAAGGCCTTTTCAGCCTTATAATCCCAATGCCCCTAGTTCTTCCAAAGAGGTAATACCAGTGAAAAATAACATGGCAATTGATTACAAGTGGTGTTTTCCATGTAATCAGCCGCATAACTAGTCAACTTGTTCTAATGGTATTTTGAATCAAGCATTAATGGTGTAGAGTAGTGTTGTTGTTCCAAAAAAACATCTCAGGAAACTCATGAACAACAGTTTGCTCATGCAGAACAAGGGAATCCAGATGTCACCTTCATGAATTGGCAAGGTGAGGAGTTTTGTGGGTTCAATGATGCACAAAATCAGTCAAGTGATTCTATAACAACCAATACAAGGAGTAAAAAGAGAGTTGTAGAATTGGGGCAGCAGACTGATGAAAACAAAAGGCAGCCATTTGTAAGTTCACAAAGTCAAATAAAGACTTCTTCTATACAGAACATTCAAGCTCTACCAAGAGTACAACCTGTGATGAGTAAAGATCAGCCTAAATCACAAGTTCAACCAATACAAGTACAAAAGAGTGTTGTTGTTCTTAAAGGACAATAGAAGGTTAGTACTGGTAATTTTAATATTTTAGATCATATGAAGAAAATACATGTTATTGTTTCCATGTGGGATTCTTTGGCATTTCCTAGGAAAACATATCTATTGCATGAGGCACTATTAAAGTTTTCTTTATCTGATGATGTGTCTAATCAATAGTCGTCAAAGGTTGTTCTTACAAATGATTCTCAAGAAAAGAAAGAACATACCAACGTAGTTAAGCCACCCTCATTTTATGTAACTCTGATTGTTGGCCAACATTTAGTACATAATTGTATGATTGACTTAGGAGCCAACAATTCTGTAATGCTTAAACAAATCGTGGATAAGTTGGAAATAGAGTATGAGCCATTAAAAAAGGGGGTAGTTCAACTAGATGGTACTGATGTTAAAACAATAGGAGTCATTAAAAATCTGAACCTCACATTGCACGCATGTCCAAACTTCTCAATACCTTAGGACATTTATGTCATAGAGTTACCTCCATATTTTTCCATATGTTTATCATGAGATTTTTCTGCTAAAATTGGAGGATACTTGTCCTTTGATTAGTCTCATATGTTGTTTAGAACCAGATATGGAACTAAGGTCACTATTATATCAGAACTTGTTGCTAAGGACCATATTGAACCATATAATGCAAGTGTTATTAATGCAACAACTTTTGTTAATTGTGCTCTTTTTGATCAAGAGGAAATTCTTGCAGCTAAAGAGACTAGTACACAGATAGAGGATATTCCTGATGTCCTTTTGGATGACTGGGCAACTCAGAATTTTCACAATTCTTCAAATGAACAACATGAAGAGGTGAATTTGGGAGTTTATTTGATGTATGAATATAATTTTGTCATTCCTAATCTTGTCAAGACTATCGAACAACAGTTTGATCAGCAAGTTAATGAGGTATGGAAGATGTTTTTCGATGGTTCAAGGAGAAAAAATGGTGTTGGAGGTGGTTGCATGCTCATTTCTCCAACTGGTGACAAGTACTACTCTGCATTTAGGTTCACATTCAGCTACACCAATAATACAGTTGAGTATGAAGCTCTAATTCATGGTCTCCAGTGGGAAAAAAAGAGAGGTATTTGTTGTTTACAAGTTTTTGGTGATACAAAGTTGATTGTCAATCAAGTTAGAGGCCTCCATACTACCAAAAATGATCTTTTGAAGTCTTATAAGCATTGAGTATGGGATCTTATTGAAGATTTTCAAGCTTTTAAGTTGTCAATTCCCAAAACTGAAAATAAACATGCTGAAAGATTAGCAGCCATAGACGCTCAATATGATATCCCTAATGATATCAATAATTCTAAAGAACAATAGTATGTTAAAGTGATTGTTAGATCTTCTATTCCTAACAATAATGAGCATTGGCAAGTCTTTGATAGTGATCAACAGATCATAAATTTCTTAAGAGAAGAAGCAAAATTTTCCAATGATAATCAAGAGAAACTCAGACACCAGTATGAAGATCAGATCATACAGCTGAAAACCAACAAACAACCCAAAGGCTTGGTTACATTGGAGTCTATTTTCAATACAAATGATCAAGTCAAAAAAGAAAAAGCCAACTTGCATATTAAAGAAGATCATTATGAAGGTGTTGAGATCTTCAAAGATAAGCTTTTAAAGCTTGGTAAGGTTTGCACATTAGAAGAAAGGCATGCATTTGTTTTACTTTATCAAGAGTTCAGTGACATTTTTGCATGAGAATATTCAGATCTGAAAGGTTTTGACTCTTCTATTACCCAACATACCATTGAACTTGATCCTAATGCCAATCCTGTAAGACAAAAATAGAGGCCACTTAATCCCAAGCTTGAGCCCCTCATGATCAAAGAGTTGAATAAGCTCATTGAGAGCAACATTATTTTTCCAATTAAACATACCTCTTGGGTATCCAATATTGTTCCTATGAGAAAGAAAAATGGTGAAATCAAACTTTGTGTTGATTTCAAAGACCTTAATAGAGCTTCCCTGAAAGATCGTCATCCTTTACCTTCCATGGAACAAATTCTTCAAGTTGTTTGAGGTTTTGAAATATTCTCTTTATTAGATGGCTTCTTAGGATATAATCAGATCCTAGTTAAGGAGGAAGATTAGTTTAAGACAACATTTACAACTAAATGGGGCACAATGGCTTACAAGAGGATGTCATTTGGTTTTTCAAATGCTGGAGCTACTTTTCAGAAAACTATTGACATGGCTTTCAAAGGTTTGATGTATAAGATTGTATTGGTTTATTTGGATGACATAACTATTTTCTCAAATAATTCAAATGAACACTTTGATCACCTAAAAAAGGTCTTTGAAAGATGTAGAGAGTTTGGTATCTCTCTCAACACAAAGAAATTTGTGTTTGTTGTCCATGAAGGTAAGTTGGTAGGATATATCGTATCAAAACATGGCATCTCCATAGATACAGAGAGATTAAGTGCTATTCTTTCTCTTCCTTTACCAACACACAAAAAAGGAATGCAAAGTTTCTTGGGTAGAATTAACTTTGTTAGAAGATTTATTCTAGATGTTGCTGAGTTATTAGTAACTCTTACTTCAATGTTAAAGAAAAACATTTCCTTCAGCTAAACTAAAGAAGGAAAAAGGAGTTTTCAGCTTATTAAAGAAGCACTTGTAGCTGCTCCTACTTTGTTAAACCCATATTTCTCAAAACATTTTATACTATATGCATATGGGAATATTGATAGTATTGCAGCTATGCTAGTTCAAGAGAATGAGCATGGGTTAGAACAACCCTTAGATTTTTTCAGTCAAAGTCTCAAAGATTATGAGCTTAATTATTCCTTTGTTGAAAAGCATTTTCTTGCTGTCATTAGAAGCTTAAAGAAATTTAGACACACGCTTTCTAACAATAGGATTAAATTGCTGGTTGCTCACCCTTCAGTTAAGGAATTTTTGCTAAATAAAGACTTGAATAGTAAAAGAGTTGGTTGGGTGACTAGAGTAATGGAATATGATCTTGAGATAAAGGTTACTAAGCTGATAAGAGGTAAAGGTCTCTATGAACAACTTACAGAGAGTAGTAACAACAATACAAAAGAAGAAAATGTTGTCTTAACTCTTCAGAATGAAGAACAAATTATTGCACCTGTTTCTTCTACAAGTTGGGTGAAAGAAATGACACATTTCTTATTAACTGGTGAGTGTCCTCCTAGTTTGAGTAAATAAAAAAGAAGGTACTATAGGTTGTAGTCAATACCTTATGTACTTTTGAATGGATTGCTGTTTAGAAAATATTTTCATGGTGTTCTGTTAAGATGCATACAAGTTGATCAAGTTGACAAAGTTTTACATCAATTTCATGAAGGATCAGTTGGTGGTTATTTCTCTCTAAGAGCTACAACTCTTAAGATAATGAAAGGAGGCTATTATTGGCCTACTTTATTCAAAGATGTTCATTCATGGGTGAGAAAATGCAAGGAATGTGCACCATTTGTAGGAAAAGAGAAATTGGCACTTCTTCCATTGCAACCAATTCAGATTGAACAACCCTTTATGAAATGGGGTTTATATTTCATTGGAGTTATAGACCTGCCTTCAAATGCAAGCCACAAGTGGGTGCTCATAGCCACTGATTACTTTTCAAAATGGACTAAAGTTGTAGCACTTAAAGAAGCTAAGAGACATATGTTCTAAACTTCTATGAAGAGATGATAACCAGGTTTGGAGTTCCTGAATCAATAGTTTCAGATAATTCACTTGCTTTTATAGGAACTAAGATATCTGATTGGGCTGCTAGAAATGGTGTTTATCTAAATACATCTTCTAACTACTATCCTCAAGGTAATGGACAAGCTGAGTCCATAAATAAGAACCTTCTGAGGATCATTAAAAGGATTATGGAAGGTAATCAAAGAGCTTGGTATACCAAGTTGAAATCAACCTTGTGGACTAATAGAATTACACCAAAAAGGTCAACATGACTATCACCATACATGCTTGTGTATGGAAAAGAGGCAAGACTGCCTAATTCACTTGAACTTCTAGCCCTTGATCTAGTTAACCAACTTGACATGATTGAAGAAGAGCCTATGACAATAAGATTGGCTCAGTTAATTGAACTAGAAGAGATTAGAGCTGAAGCAATGAAGAAGATTGAGCAACATCAAGCTCAAGTGAATAGGTCATTTGATAAGAGAGCATCTCCAAGAGTATTCCAGGAAGGATATATAGTGCTGAAGTGGGATGAACTTAAAAGAAAACCTGGAAAGCATTCCAAGTTTGATGCATTCTAGACTGGGCCTTACATTATAACTGAGCAGAAACAACATAATTCCTTCCAATTATCTAGGTTGGATGGTGAAGTGGAGCCAATCCTAGTGAATGAGATTCACCTCAAGCATTTCTTTTGAGGTATGATCTAAATCTGTACATATTTGAGTAGATTCTAGATGTTCAATAAGTGTTGTTGCACATTGATTAGTTGTATCTTTGTTTTCTCTAAGTGTTTTTTTTCATAGTTGGTTTAGTTTACTTTAAGTTTTCCTAGGGGGGAAATAAGGAAAACCTTGCTGTTAACTAATTATAGTTCAATCAAATAGACATCTCTCATTCATAACATAGAATGAAGAGTTCAATGTCATGAACAACAAATGTATACTTAATGGAGCTATAATTAGTTGCAACAAGATTATCAAGCAGTTACAATAGTATGAATGAACTCTGTACCAAGTTTTGAGTCAGAAAAGGGCAGAAATGGACTCCATACCCAATGGATAAGCAAGGCAACCAACCTTATTTGTTTAGTAGGAAAACACCCCTGAGAGGTCGCTAGAAATGTTACTAATTTTTAGCTTCTTGCTTAAATTAGTGAAGATTTAATGAGCAATTATTTGGTGGGGTATAAAAGTTTTGATGCATAGTTCATCCAATGAACCTTTGTTTCCTGAATGAAGGGTTTTCAAAGAATTGATTTAGTAGAATTATCAAAAAATTTGACTGAAACTGTTGAACAATCCAGACAAAGCAACAAACAGTTCATTTAGAAAACAAACATTCAGAGGAGTGAAGTAAACAAACATTATTTTCTATAATGTTTGTCATTGTTGATTATTAGAAAAGAATTACAATTCTGGAGCAAACTGTGTAGAAAATATCATTCATTTTGATTACAAAACATATGCTTAAACAAATTCATTTTAGTTATTTTAGATTATGTAGTTGAGAACAAGTTCAAATGGATACACAACTCATTACATATCATGAAATAACTGATTTATTAAGAGCAATGTTTTTGTAACCCCACACAAGTCGTGGGTATGACTAAATTGATTTAATTCAATAGTGAATGTAAATCATACATGAAAAGATCAACTAAAAGAAGGAAAACACATAAGAGGAAGGTCA
>VDFB02392158.1:0-47608 GCA_007258455.2 Sequoia sempervirens | reverse complement strand
AAAAAACATATTAAAACTAATCAAAATATTAAAAAAATAAAATTTGATTCTTGATTTTGAGCTCTACAAAAAGATATTTTTATTTTTTTGAAAAAAACATTCTAACTGAAGAAGTATCATATTGAAATGGAAAGTTTCAAAAATTTCTAAAAAAAGATGAGGTAGTTGCCAACAAGGATGCCATATAGATGGTTTCGACCAAAATAGTTTCGATCGAAAGTTGTTTGGTCGAAAATGTTTACATGTAAATTGAAAATTGTGCATGTGTCAAATGTGTGGAGAGTTATTCTAATGTCAACACAAACCTTAATGAGATGGTTTACATTCAAAGTTTGAAGCAAGTAAAACTAATTTATTCATAATACAATCAAACCTTTCAAATACGTATCATTGTCCTCTATTTCTAGGGATTTATTAAACTATTTGGCCCTCAAATTTCTATGGGCACAAAGGTTGTTAAAATGACTACCTAGAAAATGAGATTTGATGCTTAATATGCAAGCTAAGATTATTTCAATGTGAAAATGTGTGGTGGAATGATTAGTGGTATGCTTCTAAATGAAACAAAACGATAGAAAGGATAATGGATGCAAAGATGAACGAAGGATGATGTTGATGATAGATGAACAAGTGGAGATAAGTGAGATGATACGAAACTATATTAAACTATCCATGATTATGCATATGCTCAAATGAAAACATAAAACAAACTAACCTAAAATGTAACTACGATGCAATGAAGATGATAAAATGTAACTATGAAGCAATTAATTAATCTAAGATGAGAATGCAAAGTAACACATGATATGAAAACTAAGTATAAGACTCCATGAAAGCTCCAAGCTCCTACAAAAAACCTGCATGGTAACAATGATCAAAGTGTGGATGAAAAATGGCATTATAATACTATTCCAATTTGTATTTCAAAATAGCATTATAACATTACTCAAAAGGTGGATGATAATGCAAAGGATAAGGGGTGCATTTATAGAGTTTCTCAAGCATTTTGTGAGGTGGCTCCTATCAACTATTTAGATTCAAAGGAGACAAGATGGATGGTGGAGATGAAAGGAATCAGGATGTTGTCCCCTTGACCAAGGACAACATGCCATGTGTGTGAAGAGAATCCCTTGACCAATTGGAAGCATGCCAAATGTATGGGATTCCAAGTGTGTGAAACAAACACCCATGTGCTCCGAATTTGTTGGAAGTGTGGGGGAATAAAACCATGTGCTTTTTCTTATTGGTGGAAGTGTGTGAGGATAATTCTAATTAATAATTAGCCTTATTTATTTTCATGTGACCTTTATGAGGTGACACACAAAAAGTTGTAGAAATGTGCTCTAATTCTTAATCAGGATTAGGGAAGATTCATTAAATAAACACGTTTAGAGTTTTTTGTTTATTTAATTTAGGAGAATGTGAATTAGGAGAATTAAAAGGAAAGTGAACAATATAAATAAAGTAAGACATTATTTATATGTAGTTGAAGTATTACTCAAATAGGTTGTATTTAATTAATTGAATGTGATGACCGTTTTTAGGTGTATACATTTTTCCCCTCTTTGAAGTAATGTGTTTACACGTTGCTTCAAATAAAAATTTAATGTCAATGCTCATAAAAGATTTCAATGCCCCATATGATGCAATATTTCGATGCCCCAGACCATGCCCCAGACTTTTGAATTTCAAGTATTGACAGATATATGCCCCCTTGGGAGATAAATCGGTGAATTTTGGAGTTCTTGAAATTTTTTGATGTTTTTTGATGATTTGATGATGATATGATGCAGAGACGATTTATCTCCCGATAAAGATATACTAATTCCACTAGTTGATTAAATTTTGTCATGCTTTGCCTCCTTGTGTTTGATGTTTGATGATCACATTCAACCGATTGTTTGATTCGATGATGGTTGATGATGTTGATAGAAAAATTGACCTCATGATAGGTGAGGATCAATGATAGGATGATGATGGTTGACCTCATGATAAGCAAGGATCAATGATAGGATTGATGATTGACCTCATGATAAGCAAGGATCAATGATAGATTGATGATTGACCTCATGATAGGTGAGGATCAATGATAGATTGATGATTGACCTCATGATAGGTGAGGATCAATGATAGTTTGATTGATTGATGAACCTCACGATAAGCGAGGTGCATTGATAGATTGATGATTGATGGACCTCATGATAGGCGAGGTGCATTGATTGATGATCCTCATGATAGGCGAGGTTGGATGGATTTGATGAACCTCATGATAGTTGAGGTTGAATTGATTGATTGATGAATCTCATGATAGGTTGATTGATTGATAAGATTGTTGATTTTCGATATGTTATGATCATAGGAAGATTTATGCATCTAGTGCAAGCAGATTCAGATTTGATTGGGCGTTGTGGTTTGACTTCTCTAATTGATTGATATGCCCCAATATAGGATTCCTTAATGTACTAAGACTTGATGATGTGCCAAGACTTGATGTATACACCGATTCAATTGAGACATTGATGATGTACCTCTTGATTTGAGACATTATAATACAGTGCCACTTTTGATAATGATGTATCTCTCCATACTTTGGGATATCCTCGTACACTTTGGCATTATGATTTTTGATGTTATGTGATATGCAACGATGATTATGATCGATCTATGTGACTATGATGTTCATATGATCATGATCATGATGATTATGATGGATGCATTTGATTTCTATTTTATGATGATGATGATATGATGTGCTATGGATGCAAATGATGATGCAATTGATGTGTTATGATCCTAGGATTCTTTTATGAATGATGCCCATATGATGTATGTGATGGTTTTATGTTTTTGTTCTTTTCTAATGCAAATAAATGATGCAATGGATGAGTAAATGATGTATAAATTTATCACATGACGATGCATATTTTTGTTGATGTTTATGTGATGTTTATATGTGTTAATGATCATGATGATTTATTTATGATGCATGCAATGATGATATGAATATGCTTTATGAATGATGGATTTGATTATGAAAATGATGTATGATGTTCCATGTGATGATTATGATTATGTAATGTGATGTGATTTATTATGATTATGCAATGTGATGTGATGATTATGATGTGTAATGCAGCGTGATTTGATTTATTATGCAAATGATGGAATGTGCATGACTTCAAATGTTCAATGCTTTAAGCTTAAATAAGTGAGTCTATCCAGCTTCCAAAAGTTGTGGGGAAACTACATTAGATTGATATTTTAAGCTTCATAATCCTGACACATTTCCCAACCTTCTTGGAAATCTGAAGAGACTCACTTATTTAAGCATAGTGGATGACATGATTTTGATGTTGAAAATGATATGCAATGTATGTCCTTTATTATTTTCTTTTGTATTTTTTGATGAAAATATCATGATGGAATGTATGAATGTAAATGAAATGAGAATGTTTTCTAACATTTGCCGATGATAATGCAATGGATGTGCAACTAAATGAGAATGATGTGTTTTTGGTTAATTTCTAGTGTACTCAATCCATTAATAATAGAGATGACACCATTGTGAAATTGTTTCAACATTGAAAAACCCCATAAATACACATGCAATACTAACATGAATGCAGTCTAACTTAACTTTGCAAATCTCGTTTTCAAAAGTTGTCATTTATATTAACCAATTTGTCATGATTTTTATCATCATTGGGCCTTTAAAATGTTGAAAGTGAGTACAAGCATCGATGGCATATTTTTGACCAAGATGACCTGAGTACTAATTCCATGATGTTTTAAAATTGCAAGTTAACACAAGCATCTAAGTATAATTAAACCAAGATGACCCGCACATCGCTTACATAAACAAACAAGAGTTAATATTTTTCCTATGCGGATCTAGAATGTCATCAGTGATACTTTGTAGTGCACATCTCATGACAATTTGCATAGTAATAATGATAAACTCATAGACAACGGACAAAGAAAAATCATACTCCTTCCTTGCTCCTCTAGTTCGATACATCATCGAGGACTCGAGAGATATGATATCAAAAATCAAAATAGAATAACTTGAACTTTCGTGTTTAACATGATAAACCCTTGATTCAGAAAGATCATCATCCATTTGAAGTTTTTGTTTGTAACGTTGGTCTGATGACTGTTTTCCTATTGGTTCAAGCTCAAAGTTTATTTGCCCCTAGTGAGTGTAGGATTTTTCCCCCAGTCCAGGGTGATACACGACCATGACGACCAAGACCTAACCTAAAGACCTATCCTAGGGGCCTCAGGGGCTAATCAATAGATTAGCCTTGCCTACGTTATACACCCAAAGACCACATAGTTCAACTAACAACACGACTAAGATTTACAAGATGAGAATATGAACATAGTGAACACCTAGAAGATTGACCTAACTGTCTCGAGGGATAATCAAAGATCACCCTTTCCTACATTCAAAGCTCAGAGACTACGTAGTTCGAATGAAGACTATGTTTTTGACTTTTTGAATTTTTGACCTATTTTTTGGATTTTGACATGTTTTGAATGTTTTTGGACTTTTGATATGTTTTGAATGTTTTTGGATTTTGATATGTTTTGAATGTTTTTGGATTTTTGATATGTTTTGAATGTTTTTGGATTTTCGATATGTTCTGAATGTTTTTGGATTTTCAATTTTCTGACCTTAAGAATGTACAAGAATCCAATCCAATGTAGGACATGCCCCCAGTGTGATATGATAAGACAAACTGATTTTTAGAATGGGTCGAGTAATTCCAGGGGATACCATGATACAAACACTAGATCAAGCTATGATGTGAACATGGAAGCGTGACAGACACAAATATGGAAGCGTGATGGATGATATGATATGATATGACCAATTGAAAGAGCAAGATGCCCCACAAAAGAGGTAATGAAACCATGGATAAATGATAGATTAGACTAAAAGATTCACTGCAAAATATGTCACACAAGCAACATATCTTTTGTCAAAAGATGATAATGGTTGATTGATTAAGATGCCTAGAATGATTGTTTCCATAAGGCATGGTGATGATAAGTACTTAGGATCACTGATTTCCTCTAAGTATGATAAGATTGATGATTGTTGATGATAGATTGACAAAAGATATGAGGATTGGATAATGTTTTACAGCTAGGCTCAAATATGATTTGTATGATAAGATTCAAGGCTGCAAAGGGACATGATGACATGGATTTTGATAAGCTAGGAGACATGGAATGGAAGAAAGAAAGGATAATGATAATGAATGGGATGATCAAGATCAACTAGATAGGATACAGACACAAGGACCAAGTACTTTGCCCCTATTCCTCATCAAGACCAAAGATGGGAAGAAAGGATGTGTTTAGAAAAAATGATGAGATATGGATAAGGCAAAGGATATGGTATGGAAGATATGGATAATGCATATAGGATAAGATACATGATGTTCAAGAAGATCCTTAACTTTGTCAAGATCAAAGGTGGAAAAGTAAGGAATGAGCATAAAAGGGATAATGACCATGAATGATAAGATGGATGAAGCTTGTCCCTAAGTGTAGAGTGCAAGAGGAATATGGAAGATAGGATATGGATGATAGGGAGATGGAAGAAGGACTTAAGCATCAAGTTTCACAACCAAAGATCTCTCGAATACATGCTCTAATAAACCATGGCAATGGGAAATTGGACTCCTAAATGTTGGAAGATTTAGGGTATGATGGGATAATGGATAGGAGGTTGAAAGGTTTGTTGATGGATAGATGGAAAGGATGGCAAGATCAAAATTGACACACACCTTGAAGGGTGATGAAGTGATGGAGGAAAAATGGATTTGGAAGGTGATAGACTTTTATATGGAAGATTGGAGGAAGCTTTTGGATTAGCAAATTTGGGTGTCGATTTAGATTTCATTGCTTCTATGAGACTTTTTGGAATCCACATGATTTTTGACTTTGAGATTTGCTTTATGGGCCTTTGTGGCCTTTGAGATTTTTTCCTTTGATTTATGGACCTTTGTGGTCTTGGAAATTTTTCTTTTTGCTTTGCTAGGCCTTTGTGGCCTTTTTTATTTTTCCTTTGATTTTGGATCAATTTTTGTTTTATTTTTGCATGCCTCTTCAAGGAGACATGTTGATCCTTTGATACATTTGAATTTTGATATGGAAGCTTTTGACATTTGGCACCCAAATTGCTTCCAAGAGCAATAGGAGAGATGGATGGAGATGAATGGTATGGAAGTATCATGGATGAGTTGTTGGTGGTAGAATTTTGAAAGGGCATCAAGGATGTGTGCCTTTGTTGTTCTTGAGGAATAGGATATGGACCTAGGATAGAGGGAAGGTTTGATGGATTAGGATGAGGACCTAGGATAGATGGAAGGTTTAGTGGATTAGGATGAGGACCTAAGATAGATGGTAGGTTTGATGGGCTAGGAAACTTAGGTGTATAACCTAAGGCATGGTAATATGGGTTTTCTTGAGCAAAAAGGGGTTCTAGGATACCTTGTTCATGAAGGCCTAATCCTTTGCCTTTGTAGTTCATACTTTGACACATTCGTTTACCAATGGGATATGTGTTGTTTGTGAAACAAGATGCGAGTCTCCTTTGGGGAGGATATGATATGGATGAAAGGATAGGTATTGGAAGTAAACTGGAGTGGATGAAGGTGGAGGATCCCAATTTGTAGGTGTGGGGTTCATGGATAGCTTGCGTAGGTGTGATAGGATCTTGACATGGGGATGATGGGGTACTTTGATCTTGACTTGGAAGAGGATCACAAGGTGTAGAAGATGGAGTAGCTTGCTCTTTATTAGGTGTGGAATCATCATGAAGTGGTATGGAAGACATATCTTGGTCATCGGGTGAGAGGACATCATTAGATAGGATGGAAGAATTATCATGCTCCTAGGATGCAATGGAATCATGGGATGATATGGATTCATTAGATGGGGTGGAAGAAGGACTTGGAAAGATACTTTTCTCTTGAGATGGAAGGGAGTCATCGTGGATGAAAAGTGAGAGGAGGGGATCATCATAGAATTCTTGAGAGATTCGGTCTTAGTTAAAGATTGGAAGAACTTGTGGAATTATGGTATCATTGGATGAAGTGGAAAGAATTCTTTGATCTTGAGGTGTAGAGGGGTCTATGATTGCATGATTTGGACTGAGAGACCGACATGAATCATTGGATGTAGAAGATATGATAGAAGGTGGTTGTATGGAATCGTTGACTTGGGTGAAAGAATCTTGAGATTTATTTTAGCTTATGGGAGATGATGATAGATGCATGGCATGGTGATATTGTTCAATATAATTTGTGTTTGAGGACTTTGATTTGGGCTTATCATTTAACTTTTTCAAAAATTCAAAGACATTGAACTTGGATGATGTAGTTGTTGGTGGAGAAGGTGTCATGTTCATATTTCTATCAAATGAATAAGAATAGATGTGTGGTAGAAAATATCCTTTAGTGGTTGTTTCCCCTTGCATATCCCAAATTTTTTGTTGAAGATTTTTTATTTAATGAGCTAAAGCATTCAATTGATCCTCATCTATTTCAGCCATGGTGGTTTGGATTTCACTGTTTGAGTTTCAATGTTGGGGATTTCAATGTTGGGAGTTTTGATATCAAAATTTTCACTACTCGGACTTCCTGTGCTTTTTGTTTCAAGGTTTGGTGTTTCGATATCAAGAGTTTCACTAATTGGGTTTCCAATGTTTTCCATTTCAAGGTTGGGTGTTCCAAGTTCCTTGTCCTTAAGTCTCCTCTTTTGTGACCTCGTTTGGACAAACATACAAGTGTTAGGGTTTAGAATAAGCTTTGATCTAAGTTTGAAATAGTGCCAAGGATTACAACTAAGTCAAATAGAATGACAAATTCTATTCATAAGACTAAGCTTGATTTGATTGCATGACATCGTTTCATTGATAGAAGGATGACAAATCCCGAAGATGAAACTAGGTTTTGCATTCAAAGATGTGATAGATAGTGATGATTTAGGCACTTTAGAATGTTTAGATCTAAGTTTAGTTTGGACAATCACACTTGTAGAGGTCAGTTTCGACACATTTAGACTTCTAAGGAAACTAAGGAACGATCTTGGATTTGGAGTTTTGATTCAATATGTGTAATTAAGGTACTCAAAATGTTGGAAAAGTCTTGGATTTTGAAAACAATGCATCATGTATAACTCTAGATTGTTTTTGCAAGCTCTCTTGTAAAATTTGAAGGTTAACCTTTCTCTAAAACCGTAGAGCATAGACAAGCATTTTTGATGTTGTTTTGGACTAAGAGGTTTGATCTTAGGTTTTATAACCTTAATCTTTCGGGAAATCATCGTGTAGACTGCATGTTCTGACTCTGTTTTGCCTAAGGAATGGTTGAACACTGCTGGAAGGACTGATTTTCTGAAGATGGATGGACCTAAGTTACCCACTTGTCTACCTCAATGAATGTAGTTCTGAATCAAGGTTTTCACTTTCAAAATTTAATGTTTTTGATGGTGTTTTTTCTGAGTTTCGTTTTGAAGACACATCAAGCAAAATATACACTCCTAAGGCTGTGTAAGACTGTATTCTTTTAGATTCCATGCGGGTTTTACCCCAACTGCACTATCTTTAGCGAATGAATTCAGAAGCTTGGCTGCACGAGCTCCCCCTTACAGTGCACTCTCTTCTTAGGCCAACCAAGCTTCCAATCCCCATGAAACTCCCATGGCGAACTGATCACCTCTACTAAAAACTGTGAGAATGTGGTTGCCTTGGCAACGACCATTGTTGCATCAAAGAATAGATAAAGGATTTTGGAAAATCTACAACAAGGGTTTTAATGTGGGCATTTCGTTCATGGGGGATAATCCATGTGGTGAGAGTCCCTTTCGATCCATCTCATCAGAATTATCCTCGTGATACTTGAACTTTCCTCAAGTATCCACATTTATATCCTGGTTGGAAGTCGCTTGGTTTTAGCGTGTTACCGGTTGGGTCATTCCCTTGGGTGGTTACTTTTTCCCACAAGGAAAACCCTCTAGGATAAACAAAAGCAAGCAAGTATACCCATAGTTCGATCGATCTTTATTTCACATGAATGAAGAGAGAACTCATGCCATATACTCCACTTACACTCGCACATAAACAAGAATGGGTCTAGCTTTTTGGATCACCCAATTAAGGAGAAAGCATATGCCTACCATTCATCACATACAAAAGACATGGTGTTCATTAACATTTAATTAAGCTATGTTCCTAACTTAACCAAAAGAAAACATGATGTTCATTAACCTTTTAATTAAGCTATGTTCCTAGCTTAACCAAAAGGAAACCAAATACACCACTTCCAGCCCCTGCAATATGTTAGTAGTTTGATAAGAATGTCTTTCACAAGAATTTTTGGGAAAGCCTACAAAGCACAAACACAAAATGTGAGTTTTCTGACTTGCTGAAAACCTACAAGAGGTGCCAAAATAGAGACAAGAAGCGCAAAAACAATGTAAGCATGTCAAAACATGAAAATCAAGCCTTGCAAGAGGTGCCACTTGGGACACCAAACATGCCAAAATAGAGACAAAAGACGCCACTTGGGACACCAAAGGCGCCACTTCAAAGTTGCATGCCAAAACACTTTTATAGTCAATCTTAAAATGGTTGTATCTTGATCATACAAAGGTCTTTTTCAGAGCTTTTTTTTTTGAAATGGGATAGAATTTCATAAACTATGCAACGGTGGGTTCCATTTTGGTGCAAGAGGTGCCAAAATAGAGGCAAGAGGAACCAAAACAGAGGTAAGAGGTGCCAAAACAAAGGTAAGAGGAGCAAAAATAGAGACAAGAGGCTCCAAAACAAAGATAGACTTGATTTTTTGAAAGTTTCTTAAAAATGGTTGTATCTTGGTCATATGGAGGTCTTTTTCGGAGCTTGTTTTTTTGAAATGGGGTATAATTTCATAAGCTATGCAATGGTGGGTTCCATTTTGGTGCAAGAGGTGCCAAAACAGAGGCAAGAGGCACCAAAACTACAAAAACAACCCAAAATGGTCCTGGAATAGGAAAAATGGTCTTAGAACAACTTGCAAGAGGCACCAAAACTCAAGCAAGAGGTGCCAAAATAGGTGCAAGAGGTGCAAAAACTCTAAAAGTGGCCCAGAATGGTCCCGAAACAGGTGAAAATAGTCTCGAGACAACTTGCAAGAGGTGCCAAAATAGGTACAAGAGGTGCCAAAACTCTCAGAACAAGCTAGAATGGTCTCAAAATAGTTGGAAATGGTCTCTACACTGCTTGCAAGAGGTGCCAAAACAAATGCAAGAGGCACCCAAACTCTAAAAACAACCCACAAATGCCTCGAAACAGCTAAGAATTACCTCCAAACCTATGCAAAACGTTCCCAAGTCATAAACCTTGAACCTACAATCATGAAACCATAAAAAAGGTTAGCAATAAGTGAGGCAAATGCCCCATGGTGGGCACCATTTTGTGTGTGTGTCAAATGTGTGGAGAGTTATTCTAATGTCAACACAAACCTTAATGAGACGGTTTATATTGAAAGTTTGAAGCAAGTAAAACTAATCTATTCGTAATACAATCAAACCTTTCAAATACGTATCATTGTCCTCTATTTCTAGGGATTTATTAAACTGTTTGGCCCTCAAATTTCTATGGGCACAAAGGTTGTTAAAATGACTACCTAGAAAACGAGATTTGATGCTTAATATGCAAGCTAAGATGATTTCAATGTGCAAATGTGTGGTGGAATGATTAGTGGTATGCTTCTAAATGAAACAAAATGATGGAAAGGATAATGGATGCAAAGATGAACGAAGGATGATGTTGATGATAGATGAACAAGTGGAGATAAGTGAGATGATACGAAACTATATTAAACTATCCATGATTATGCATATGCTCAAATGCGAACATAAAACAAACTAACCTAAAATGTAACTATGATGCAATGAAGATGATAAAATGTAACTATGAAGCAATTAATTAATCTAAGATGAGAATGCAAAGTAACACATGATATGAAAACTAAGTATAAGACTCCATGAAAGCTCCAAGCTCCTACGAAAAACCTGCATGGTAGCAATGCTCAAAGTGTGGATTAAAAATGGCATTATAACACTTTTCCAATTTGTATTTCAAAATAGCATTATAACATTACTCAAAAGGTGGATGATAATGCAAAGGATAAGGGGTGTATTTTTAGAGTTTCTCAAGCATTTTTTGAGGTGGCACCTATTAACGGTTCAGATTCAAAGGAGACAAGATGGACGGTTGAGATGAAAGGAATTAGGATGTTGTCCCCTTGACCAAGGACAACATGCCATGTGTGTGAAGAGAATCCCTTGACCAATTGAAAGCATGCCAAATGTATGGGATTCCAAGTGTGTGAAACAAAGGCCCATGTGCTCCAAATTTGTTGGAAGTGTGGGGGAATAAAGCTATGTGCTTTTTCTTATTGGTGGAAGTGTGTGAGGATAATTCAAATTAATAATTAGAAAATAAAGTTAGAATAAAAAATATTCAATATTTGGTGGGCATATCAAAATGGCAGAGCAGTGCACCAGGAGCATAAATTCGCAGAAGGGTGCCGAACAGAGGGTGAAGAATGGTGAGATAGAGGCAAGTTTATTGTCTTCAAAAAAATTTCTAGGGGATCTTGGGTTGGGGAAGGTTCTGTCTGAGGAGGAAGGTCAGACATCTGCTTGGAATGCGAAGGACTCACAACATCGGGGGCATACTCGAAGTAACGAAACAAAAGAAAAAGATGGTAATCGATCTCCTTGCGTGTTTAGGTCTGGGCAACGGAGGAAAAATGGTCATCGAAGCAAAGGGGGAATGGCTGAAGAAAATTGGCAGGAGAAAAATTCAAATTCAAAATCTTCAAAATGGAAGGGCAGAAGGAAAGACCAAAATACCAGCTCTTTCAGCAAGGAGATAGAGTTTGGCCGTGAGGATTGCAAAACCTTTCCCATGAGCTCCAATTGGTTAGGCCCCTCAATTAAGTGCTTGGAGGAGTCAGGTATTATTATGAAATGGTTTGGCCCTAATATGAATTGGGACTCCTTGATTCGTTGGTGGCAAGGTAGGTGGGGTATGGAGATGAATTTCAAATACTTGGCGAATGGTTTTTTTTATGGTCATCTGCCCTTCTGGTGCAATTCGCTCTGAGATTATGGAAGGAATCTGGCTAATGGATGGCTTTGGTTTCTACATGCATAAGTGGGAAATTGGTTTCGATCCGCTCAAGCATCAACTTACATATATCCAATATTGGTATAAAATACCAAAACTTCCTTATGAATTCTGGCATAAAAACATTTTGGCAGAAATTGGTGATAAATTGGGAAAATATGTTTGTGCGGATGAGTGGACAGATGAAGATGGAATTAGCACCTATGTGCGAATATGCGTGGAGAGTTCTCCAAGCATCCCTAGGTGGAAAGAGATGGAGATTCATACAGAATGGGGAGTTCTTAGGTTACCTCTGGTTTTTTAACCTAAACCCTTTGGTAGTTGGGTTGGAACATTGGGCTGGAGGGATTGGGATCATCCACTTTCAAGGGCAAGTGAGCAACCTAGCAAGAAATCCTCAGAAACCCTAGAAGGACATGAAGATAAAGAAGAGTCAACTATTGATGCTTCGAAGCACTCTAAATCTGAAAATGTTGAGTCAAAATTTCAAAAAGGGTCACAAAATTTGGGACATACAGTGGAAATTAACAAAGCCCTTAATGAAAAGGTCAATTATGCATTAATTATCATTGATAACAATTTAAGAAAGGAGAATTTGATCGAGGTTAGCAAAGAAATTGCAGAGCTTGCACAGGAAGCTAAGGAAAATCAGGGAGATCCTTTTATTACAGAAGAAGAAGGTTGGCTAGAAGATATATGAATAATGGATGAGGTTTTAGATGGAAAAATGGATGTAGGTTTTTCAACTATGGCAGCACAAGAAGGGCTGGGCATATGTCAATTCGATAATGATGTGTTGTCACCAGACTGTGGAGATCACAAAAAGAGAGGCAAAGTTCCAAATGTGGTCAAGCTGAAGATTGATGGAGAAGCGGCCGACCAAAAGAAGATTGTGGATTTGTTGAAATTAGGGAAGGGGAATCCCCTTCTCGAAGAACAATGAAAATATTTACTTGGAATGTTAGGGGCTTAAATGCCCCTAACAAGAAACGCCTTGTGAAGAATCAAATTGTTGCTTCACAGGCTGAAGTTTGTATGCTCCAGGAAACAAAGCTTGACAAAGAAAGTGTGTTGGAATTTGGTAAAATGATGGGCCCCTGGAATTGGTTAGAGGTTGGGGCAGATGGTGCTTCTGGGGGCTTGATTACTCTTTGGCGTCCCAACTTGGTAACATTAAAAAAATTAGCCGGGGGTAATAGATGGTTAGCTTGTTCAGTCAAAAGTTTGGTTTCCAACTTACAGTTTGTCCTGATTAATGTTTATGGCCCTACGTCCTGTATTGCAAAATGGGTAGTATGGGCTGAAATTGAGCATTTTTGTAATAACTAGATGTCTGATCACTTCATAGTTGATGGGGATTTCAATGCAATCTTGCTCTCGAGTGATAAGAGGGGGGGTGTCTAGGAAGCTCCAATCGCAAATTGACTTTGAAGCATTTGTGGCTAGGAACCATCTTGTTGACCTACCTTTGATGAATGGTTCGTACACTTGGACAAATAGGAGGTATGGGTTTTTTTCTACGGTGGAGAAACTTGATAGATATCTTCTCAAAGGAAATTTAGCATCCTTCCCTTTCTCTCTGGATTGTAAAATTCTGCCATGCCCTAGCTCGGATCATTTTCCGGTTTCACTAGATATTGTTGATGATGGGCGTCCTCCAAGATGTCCTTTTAAATTTGAAAGAATGTGGTTAAAGGATCAAATTTTTTTGACACTCATAGAGTAGTGGTGGGTCTAAATTGATGTCGTTGGGACAAAAATGTTCACATTTTCCTCCAAGTTAAAGCACATAAAGTAGAGGCTGAAAGAGTGGAACAAATCTAGCTTTAAGAACATATTTGAAGAAAAAAAACATATTGAAGAAGAGCTCTCAGTTTTGAATAAGGAAGTAATCCAGAGAGGTATGGATAATGATTTATTTCTTAAGGAAAAAGATCTTTTAATTAGCTGGAATGATATCTTAGCAAAAGAAGAGGTGTTTTGGAGACAAAAAACCCGTGAATTGTGGTTGAAGGATGGGGGTAGAAACACTAATTTTTTTCATAACTCCACAAAAATCAGACATGGAGGAAATAAAATATCTTGTCTAAAAATGGAAGATGGAAGTTGGATAGACCAACTAGTCCTATTGCAGATGCTACAGTACATTTCTTTCAAAATCTCCTAAATGACTGGGAGGGTTCTAACTTTCAGCATCAAAATGATTTTTTGCTTCATATCCCTAAATTGGTTTCGGATGAACAAAACATGTTTCTTAATAAACCCTTTTCGGATCTAGAAATAAGGACTGCTCTTTTTCAGCTACATCTAGACAAATCCCCGGGACCCGATGGCTTCCCAGTAGCCTTCTTTCAACATTGTTGGGAAATTGTTGGTGTTGATGTGGTGGCAGTAGTAGAAGACTCAAGAGCATCAGGATGTGCTTTAAAAGAACTCAACAATACCTTCATTTCCCTCATTCCTAAGAAGGAGAAACCAGACAAACTTGAAGACTTCAGGCCTATCTTGCTGTGTAATACAACATACAAAATTTTGGCCAAGGCAGTCGCAAATAGGCTTAAGGTGTTGCTACGAGATTTGATTTCAGAAGAACAAATGGGCTTTGTTCTTGGGCACTCAATATTTGATGGGGTTATCATTGCTCAGGAATCCATTCACTCAATTCAAAACACACGGGCTCCTTCCATGCTTCTCAAGCTGGCTATCAGGAAAGCCTATGATAAAATTAATTGGAGATTTCTATTCAAAACGCTGGAAGCCTTTGGTTTTTTCCACCTTTTGGCTCAACTAGATTTTTGGTTGGATTGCTTGCCCAAGGTACTCGATTTTGATTAATGGCTCTCCGTTTGGTTTCCTTGAAGCTTCTAGGGGGTTATGGCAAGGGGACCCTTTATCCCCCTTTTTATTCATATTAATGGCAGAATCTCTGGGCCGAGCCCTTGCTTAGGCAAACCTTGAAGGAAAATTAAAAGGAGTTCAAATAATAAGTAATATGCCGCCTATAACCCACCAATAGTTTGCTGATGACAACTTGCTACTGGGAAAAGCAGAAGTCTCAGAAGCGAGATCCTTTAAAAAAATCCTCACAAAATATTCAAAGGCATCTGGACAAGAGGTAAGTTCAGAAAAGTATAAAGTTTTCTTCTTCTTGACTAATCCTACTTTGGAAAAACAGATTTTGCATGTACTCAAATTTAGAAAAGGGAAGTTGCCATGCAAATATCTGGGTCTGCCTCTGGCAACAGGACATAATTCAGGGAAACTTTGGGATCCTCTGCTATCTAAGATTAATCAGAGACTATCCTCATGGAAAGGAAGATGGCTTTCCTGGGCTTGTAGGTTAACCTTAATCAAATCAGTTCTGGTTGCCCTCCCAATCTATATGATGTCATGCCTACCCCTTCCTGGGCACATAAATGACAAATTTAGTCAAAAACTAAGGCAATTCTTTTGGCAAGGGGCTTCAGATCAGAAAAAGCTCTCTTTAATAAGTTGGGAAAAGGTTTGTAGGTCTAGAGAAGCGGCAAGGGCAAGTATCAAAAAAATTTCTCTCCAAAATAAAGCCTTAGGAGGAAAACTGGCTTGGAAAATTTATGAACATCAGGATCGAAAATGGGTAAAAATCCTAACTGCAAAGTATCTACAAAACAACCCATTAAGCTTCTTCTCTTCCTGATCTCTTCCTAAGGGATCTCGGGTTTGGAATTTCATCTGCAATTGTAGGAAGCTGATTGTGGGTTTTCTTTTGTGGGATTTAGGAGATGGTGGTCAGGCTTTATTTTGGGAAGATTCCTGGGTGGTTATTGCAAGCTGTCCGATGAGGTTTCTTTGTATAACATGAAGGAAGTTTCAAAACGGATATGGGGTCATAATGTCAGAGATTATCTGGTAATTGAGGACTCAAATGGTATTTTGGCATGGCATTGGAAAGACCCCTCAAAATTAGGCCTAAGCGAAGTAGAGATCAATACCTTTAAGGAAATCATCAAACATTGTTCCTTTAGTCTTAGAGGTGGCAAGGATGTGCTCCGATGGTGTGGATCCCCTTCTGGTTTTTACTGGGCCAAGGAAGGGTATGGCTTACTCTCGAAGCAACTGGAATTCGTGGCAGACATTTCTAGCGATTTGTGTTGGAATAAATTTTTCCTCCCTAAGGCTGGAATCTTTGCATGGGCTGCTATCCAGGGCAGAGTCCTAACTTCAGAAAGGTTAAAGAAATTTGGTTTTAATGGCCCTTCAAGATGCGTGCTTTGCAAAGCAGCGGAAGAGACAAATGATCACCTGTTTCTCAATTGCCCATTTACTAAACATTGTTGGGAATGGCACTACTCGAAGCTATGTCTTTCAACTGTTTCTCTAGGAAACTTGAAAGACTGGTTAAATGGTTGGCTAAGAATTGGCAAAGGTTCGACACTTGCTGGATTCTGGTGGTCGAGCCCTTCAATGTTGTTGTGGGAGGTTTAGAAGGAAAGAAATCGACACATCTTCAAGGACAACACATTAGCATTATCATCTTTTATGAACAAATTAGAAGCATAATTGGTTGATTTGATGAATTCAAGAATTTTCTAGAATTCAAAATCAATCTCTCTCTTTTCAAGTTGGGATGCAAAAGTTTCAAAGCAGTGGTCTGGGTTGTTAATTCCCTCTCAAATTGGGTCAGGTGGAAAGGTGGTAGAATTGGAAAGGAAGACAGTTAAATGGCGCTCTCCTGACCATGGTTGGTACAAGCTAAACTTTGATGGCGCGGCCAGAGGCAATCTTGGGCAGTTGGGGGTTGGGTGAATTATTAGGAATTGGCTTGGTCAAACGGTTGGCAAACTTGCCTCCCCACTCAAGATTGGTACTAATAATTGGGCAGAATTGCAGGCTGTTGCACTAGGACTTACTTGGTGTTTAGAGTTAAACATCAAGAATATATGCATAGAAGGGGATTCGTTGCTTGTAATCAATGCTTTGCGCTCAGGAAAATTCCAAAATTGGAAACTTAATGCTTTGTTGGGTCCAGTATTAAAATAGTTGGGCTGGTTCAAAAACTATGAAATCTTTCATATTCTGAGAGAAGGCAACTAGGAGGCTGACTCTCTATCTAACTTGGGTGCTAATGGAATTTCAATTAAGGAAGTGTTTTGGGAAAATTTAATGGCAGAGTAACTAACGTGGGTGGCTGGGTGGGCGCCACCTCACCCCCAATGGGTGAGGTGGCCGGGATCTTGGGAAACGAGAGCTTTATGCGGTATTTGACATGGGCTCTACCAATTACCAACTGTCTTACCCGTGTGTGGTGGCAAATCTAGAATCCTTCAATCTTTAACAAGTTTCATGGTTTGAGGGAAGGTTCTAAAACTTGTAATCTTCATGATTACCCATCGACGCTCATTATCTAGTTGGCTTTCAAAGGACGGTATGTCTGTGGGAAGGACATCATGTTGGCGCACGCAGGAAGGCGCATTTATCTGCACACATTGCTAGTTTTTTTCATCGCCTTGTGGTTGGAAAATGAGCAGGTTCATTCTGTTGGTGTCTGGCAAGGATTTGGAAATGTGGGCTCTGGAAACACCAGTTGCTCTGAAAGGTTCTAAGAGGCAGATTGCCTTTGAAGGGAAGATCACCACGCTTCACCTTCAACGCCTCATTACACACCCAAATTACCTGATCTTTGTGGCCATCTCTTGCATTGCAGGAAAGAGGTTTATGGAGAACACCGAAGGCTACAAGTTCGATTCAGACATTTCTTCCAGGGTGTTGGCGGGTCTTTTGGATGTCGGGGTCTTGAAGGGAGATGCCAAGATAATCATGCAGAGGCTTTTTAGGAAAGATATGTTGGCAGGCTTGGACAGTGCTTTGGCCGCTACGCGCCTTGGGAAAGGAATTATGCACCCTCGCGACCTGCATTTGCTTGAAGATCCTAATGCATTGGTAAATTATTACCCATTCCTGTTGCATGTTTCCGGGTTCGAGTTAATGGAGCATAGATGGTTGGCGAATGCTGGTGTCGCCTTCTTGATGAAGGAATTTCGTTTGGTTCCCTCGATGGACTCGACTTGTAAATGTGATTTCCGTATGTTCACACAACAAAATGTCTGGTAACTGGCTTTGAGACTCTATGTCCGTTAGTGTGTTTTCTCAGTCTAGGGTTTATTAGTTCTATCTCTTCCTAGTTGCCCGTTCTGCGGCTGGTTTAGGTTTCAAATTTTGGTCTTGTAGCCTAAAATTTTCATGGCAAACCTGTTGGTGGGCATTTTGGTGTTTTGGGGTCTGTAGGCCTGGTTATGGCAGTCAGTGATGTTTGTCGGGGTTCTATGTTAAGGGTTAGTAAGCCCAGTTTTGGTGGTTATTGCGGTGGGTTTCAATCTGTGTCTTCTTGCTCATACAGACGAATGTAAAGTTGTTAAATCAATATAATCTATAAACTCTCTTATTGATCCAAAAAAAAAAAATTCTAATTAATAATTAGGCTTATTTATTTTCATGTGACCTTTATGAGGTGGCACACAAAAAGTTGTAGAAATGTGCTCTAATTCTTAATCAGGATTAGGGAAGATTAATTAAATAAACACGTTTAGGGTTTTTTTGTTTATTTAATTTAGGAGAATGTGAATTAGGAGAATTAAAAGGAAAGTGAACAATATAAATAAAGTAAGACTTTATTTATATGTAGTTGAAGTATTAATCAAATAGGTTGTATTTAATTAATTGAATGCGATGACCGTTTTTAGGTGTATACATTTTGCCCCTCTTTGAAGTAATGTGTTTACACGTTGCTTCAAAGAAAATTTTAATATCAATGCTCAGAAAAGATTTCGATGCCCCAGACGATGCAAGAAGTGTATACAATATTGAAAACAATAGATCTCAAACATGCAAATGCGCCAAATTGGTCTTATGTAGAACTAGGTTCTTTTCAAGTGTTCCAATAAAATATTCCTAGCATGCTCCTTTTATAAATGTGAATGATATTCAACACTACCTGGTAATGAAAATGAGCACAATTGAATGTCTTTAAAGATAAGTACATAACAATAAATTGTACAAAACATGTATTTAGTTGGCCCTTGACACAAAAAGAATTTGTGAGAGCTAGTTAAAATTTGAATTTGAATTTTGAATATTCAAAGAACATATCGACTTTACACAAAATTACATCGCTTATCGATATATAAATATATTAAACTATTCTTTCAAAATAAACACAAAATTAAACAAAAATAATAATAAAAAACAAATTTGAAAATTACAAACATACCAAAATCAAACAAATTAAATACATTCATTTTTATTATATTCAAATATTAAAAATCTTATTATAAAAACATTTTAACTCATTTTTATTTCTTATGATCATATAAGAAGAAGAAAGCACTAGAACTTACACTATCAGAACAAATAAAAAAGCTTTTATCCATAAAAAAACATTTAAAATAACAAAAGTTAAGTTAAACGCAAGTACAATTCAATAATACTTTATATGATGTTATACATTTGAAAGATGTACAAACAAGCTTTATTAAAAAATGATGTTATACATTTGAAAGATGTACAAACAAACTTTATTAAAAGAGTGATGTTATACATTTGAAAGATGTGCAAACAAACTTTATTTTAAAAAATTGTTAAAACTCATCCTTGCCATCATCATGAATGTAACCTGTTTTTAAAACAATCATCCCTCAACTATATTCCACACATTTAGAGATTATCATGTTTAATTGCCACTAAACAAAACACTTTGATAATTCCTTGGGGATGGGACAAATATATTAAAGGTTTGACCATAGAAAGAGGGAAACATGGCCCCTAATATTAGATCCAAAGCATCAAACCACTTCCAACAAACACGTTGCTCTAACGCAAAGAAAGGAAACTTCCAAAAAGGATACCAATCAATCATCTCACATTCTTCCCTCAATTGTTGTTAAAGCATTATTTTTTTAAGATTATAGTTAGACAAGTCCTTCATACCTTCTCCACCTTTCTATTAATTCGAGTTTAATGAATTCAAAATCATAGAAGTTAGTGAACACGGTATTATTTCCTAATAGAGTTTTCAAGTAATTTTCATATTATTCTATTGTATATTTCAATTTTTTAAAATAAGTTTATAAAAATAATCAAGGAAAAGGTTGTGGGTAGTGTACAAACCCAAGAAGTGGTGGGATGGTAAGGAGGACATCGAAATTTTTTAGATGGAAGTTTATAATGTGATTGATGAAGGTTCTTGGTGGATGATGGAAGGATTTTTCTTTTGTGTACAAGTGGTAGGATAATTATTGTTAATGTTCAAGATATCGTTAGTGTTTTGGATTTCAGGGTTTTAGTTTTCATCTTTTTGGGTTTTAATTTTTATCTTCTTTTGATAATGTATGAGTTAAGGGTTTCTAGAATGAATGACTCGTATGCCAAAATATTTGTTGGAGGTTTTGTAAATGAGATAGCAAGTTAAGTGTTTGATCTTAGTAGAAATTGTAGGATTAAGCGAGCATGAGTCGATATAGTATTGGGATGGCGACTTCTTAGGAAGTCTTGATGGTTCACCTAGATGTAGTGAGTGTTAGGTGGATCTTTCATGCTCATAGGAGATGGTTTCTTGTGAGCCACTCACTACTCATGAAATAAGGGTTAATGAAATTGACTCAAAAACTACACAACTAAATTTGATAAAACATTGCACCTATCTATCTTTTTTACTCCTTAATGAGAGCCTTATACAACTCTCTTTAATTTATTAAAAATGTGAAGAAATATTATGACTTTGTTGTGACAATTAAGTAAAAAAACATTCTTGGTGGATGATGGAAGGATTCTTCTTTTGTGTAAGAGTAATTTGATGATTAGTGTTAATGTTTGAAGGTATCATTAGTGTTTTGGGTTTCAAGATTTTAGCTATCATCTTTTTGGGTTTTAATTTTTATCTTCTTTTGATAATGAATGAGTTAAGGGGTTCTAGAATGCAGGGTTCAAATGACAAAATATTTGTTGGAGGTTTTGTAAATGAGGTAGCAAATGAGGTGTTTGATCTTAGTAGAAACTCCATGGTTAAGGGAGCTTAAGTTGGTGTAGTATTGGAATGACGACCTCTTAGGAAGTCTTGGTGGTTCACCCCTATGAGCATCGTTTACATTTAGTGAGTGTTAAGTGGACCTTTCATGCTCATAGGAGATGGTTTCTTGCGAGTCACTCAATACTCATGAAATAAGGGTCAATGAAATTGACTAAAAAACTATACAATTAAATTTGATAAAACATTGCACCTATCTATTTTTTTAGCCCTTAATGAAAGCCTTATACAACTATGTTTAATTTATTAAAAAAGTGAAAAAAGATTATGACTTTGTTGTGAAATTGAGTGAAAAAAACCCATTATTTTAGAATCCCAAATTTATAATAACATTGGGATCAAATATATGAATAGTTAAAAACCCTTCTCTTCTATTCTATTGAAACTAGGAAAATATATATTCAAATGTAAACAGCCGTCAAATTAAACCAGGTCCTTCAAAGAAGACCCCTTCGCCTGATGCCTTCATTTTAAATAATAAATAAAAGAAATTCACTAAAAAACTCGCAAACTGTCACATCACGTTAACCCGACTCTACCAACAAAATAATATTAAAAACAGACTCGTCCAAAGATAGCACCTACTGTTTTTATTTAAATAAATATTTAAAATTATAAATGATAAATTATTTGGAAAACGACAATTGAAATGAAATGAAATATTTTAATGACGTCCACGAGGCCAAAGAAGCCTATGGGACCCAAGAACAGCACCGGAACAACCCACAGCACAGCCCTAGACACAATGGAGGTGCCGTTCGAGATCAGCTCTTCGAGAGTGAATTTTGATGATGAAGTTTGCAATTTTGTCGAGTCTTGAATCTTCAAACAAGGTATTTAAATTGTCAACCTGCATCGCATCCCCATAGCTGGCCCGGATGTCTTTATAAGCTGAGCATTCTATGATAAAGTGCCATTCTGTCTCCACCATACCTTCGTTACAAAAGCGGCATATTCTATTTTCCCACTCTTCTTTAGGAACCTCCCACCTACCCGTTTCACACCTAAGATGGTGTGAACTAGTCCGCAATTGGGCTATCAACATTTTTGCTTTCCATTTGATATTCGCTCCTATATAAGCCTTTTCTTCATGGTCCCTTGTGGGATTGAATTCTTTGATATAATAATCCTTTTTACGCCCTGTTTTTTTCGTCCATATACCATATTTAAATTTTTCTCTCACATAATTTTTTATTTCTCCATTTGTGTTTGGACACTCATGCATCACAATATCCCATTTCTTCATCCACTTGATATTAAGTTTCATCCATGTGTTCTTTCTTCTAGTTAGCTCCTCTTTCATAATTAGCTTAGGCCATCTATGATCCTCCATATTCTGGACCTTCTTTAAGTAGCTTAATAACCGGGTCATCGCTGAGGCCTCCAGAGGAAAAGTACCGGTCTCAGCCAATAAAATTTCATAAGGCACTGCAGTCTTAAGCTTGAGGCTGCATATAATTAGATGTTTTTGTATCCTTTCCACTTGTCTCCATTTCTGATCTGACATGCTGCTGCCCCAGATTTCACACCCATAGAGAATTACCGGAGTAACAAGAAGACCAAAAAGCGTTCTTTTAGTTTTCCAATCCCATAATTCGGCATTTCTACATCTATTTTGCAAAGAGTACAACGCTTTCCAGCCTCCTTGAATTCTTTTTGCTCTACATGTTTCCCAACTAAGCTTGTTGTGAAAATCAAGCCCAAGGTACTTATACTCGTCCACTATTTCCAGTGGCTTGCCTTCAAAGATAAATTCAATCTGCTATTTTTTTCTTCGCAGTGAGAAGATCATTATTTTGGTTTTTGAAGTGTTCACTTGCATCCCGACCTCTTGACAAAACGTTTCAAGGGCCTTCAAATGTTTTCTCAAATCATGTGCAGTTTTAGCAATTAATATGAGGTCATCGGCATATAACAGTAATTTTATTACAAAGTTGGCCAAAAGGATGCCTTCCCCACCAACCTTGTCAATCCATTCTTCCAGCTTATCAATGTAAAGCCCAAATAGCGTTGGGGAGAGCGGGCAGCCTTGTTTGACACCAATGTCACTGCCAAAGCATTCTGACATACCATCATTGGTTTTGATTTTAGCTTTGACCTGCTCGTAGAGCCTATGAGCAGCCGCCCTAAGCTCATGCGGAACTCCCAAATCCTCCATTCTCTTCCATAGCTTGTTCCGAGGGACCGTGTCAAAGGCTTTTTTAAAATCAACAAAGCAGCTTAGGGCCAAATTTTAATTTTATTAAAATTGGGATTCGTGTCTGCTTAGGGCCAAACATCGCGCCGGCCAGGGTGGGCAAAATGCCGGGACTTTTTTCGCCGGCTGCCACGTGTCTCGGCGGATCTGAACTGGCCTTAAATATTATAAATAAAAAAAGTAGTTTCGCCCTTGCAGACTTAGGGCCCCGTGAATACGGTACAAGAGAATTGTCGTAAGAGGTGCAACTGACAACTGGCACATAACGAACACAAAATCTGCGTGCAAGGCAATTTTTTTTAACTCGTGAATGACAAATAACCTGCGAGTAATTGCCACGTGGCGGTTACTTTTGCCGCGTGGACTATTCATCGGGACTCCGCTATCAGCGGTCAGGGCAAGTCACGTGCATCGATTTACGCGAACCAATAACGGAACGATAGGAGAAAGTAAAATGCTACGGATTTGACGGGACGGGTTAAAAGTAGTTTATTTTTTGGTCCAAGTCCGCGGCGGCTCACAGGTGAGGAAAATGTTTCGTATTGAAGGGGATTTTAGCGTGAGATACTGGCGATGTGGGCTGAGATGCTTTAAAAGAGACGGCAAGGAGCTTCTTATCGGACATTCGAGATGAAAATAGTGGCAGTTCATGATGGGCTGAGCAAATTGAGTTTAATTGGCTGATAATTGGGGAACATTTATCGGGGTTAAAATTGAACGGTTGAAATCGCACGGAAGGTTAAATTTTGATGTTTTGGACGCTTTTTTGTGTTGGAATTATTCTGGTGAAATGACTGGTAGATTTTTTCTGGATGAATTTTTGATCTTTTCATGTCGTTTCTTCGAAATTGCGGGGAAAGGGAGTTTTCGAGGGTTTAATATTGATTGTAATTTTGTTCTCCAGGGTAAAGTCTGATATTTTGACGGGTTTCTTCTAAATTTGATACTCATTTCTGTGGGGCCCGGGAGACTTTTGGGGAGATTTCTGGCCCGGAAAGATCACGGGGAGGCGTGTCTTAGGTTTCTGGCGGCGAAAGACGAAAACGACGACGAACAACCGACCCGGTAGGTGATTTGCTTGAATCGGGACTTTAGTATATATTTTCAGTGCTGTATTCAACAGATCTTATTCATTGAAAATTTCGCTGCTCTTTTACGATTCCTGTGAGTTGCTTAGGTAGGTAGATCTGGCTATTTAAGTCGTAGAGGGATGTTTTGTGAATTCAGGCAGAAGGCTTGAGAGAGTGAAAATCTTGACAGGCGAGATGGCTTTTGGGTTGGTGTATCGAGGCCATGAAGCGCAGACTAGCAGCGATGAGTACTCGCCGAAGCCACAGAAGAGTTGGACGATTGCTAGGCCAGTGAATTACTTGCTTAAAGAGCAGCGGCTTGTGTTTATTTTCATTGGAATTGCCTTAGCATCTGCATTTTTCATTCTTCAGCCTGAATTTTTTGCGTCAAATGTTGCCAAGGAGACCAAATATGTGGCTAACGAGCCGCGCCACCGGATTGTGTATGAAAATCCTGTTACCGGGATTTCTCACTATGATCGTAACCGAGTTTCAATGGTGAATTCAGGGGCGAAGGTGCCCCTCGGACTGAAGAGGAAGTCTCTGCGCGTTGTTGTCACCGGGGGCGCCGGTTTTGTAGGCAGTCACCTGGTGGACAGGCTTATGGAGAGAGGCGACAGTGTTATTGTTGTTGACAATTTCTTTACCGGAAGGAAGGAAAATGTGATGCATCATTTTGGCAATCCGAGGTTTGAGATGATAAGACATGATGTTGTGGAACCGCTCTTGTTGGAGGTCGATCAGATCTACCATTTGGCTTGTCCTGCTTCGCCTGTTCATTACAAGTTTAATCCTGTCAAGACTATTATATCCTTCACAAGCCTCAATAAGAATACGCCCCTTTTCCATTCTGTTAATAGATTGTTGTTTATGTTGTGATTTTTTTCGCTGTTTTAATCTTTAATTCTAGCTTTACAAGACCAATGTGGTGGGAACCTTGAACATGCTCGGATTGGCAAAGCGAGTTGGGGCAAGGTTTTTGCTTACTAGTACCAGTGAGGTTTATGGAGATCCTCTTCAACATCCCCAAGTTGAAACATACTGGGGCAATGTCAATCCTATTGGTAAGATTATTTTCATATTAAATTTTGTTGGAAATTTACTTAGATTTAAGTTTTGGTTTTGGGGATTTTACCGCCTGAAATACCCATTAACGGGATACTCTGTGGTATTTTGTGACATTCAGGAGTTCGAAGTTGCTATGATGAGGGCAAGCGTACAGCAGAGACCTTGGCAATGGATTACCACAGGGGGGCGAATGTTGAGGTCTGGTTGCAAATCTGAGTTTTGATTCAGTTTTGATTTAAAAATAGTCTTTGCATTTCGCCATCTTTGTCGTACGCTTTTAATAAGATTCAGTTGTATTTTCATTTCAGGTTCGGATTGCTCGAATCTTCAATACATATGGTCCACGGATGTGTATTGATGATGGCAGGGTTGTAAGCAATTTTGTTGCACAGGTTAGTGCTCTCTTTCTTTGGAAGGTATAGAGGTCATGCTTGTTCATCAGTTGTTAATATTTTGTGATGTCGGTAGATTATGCCCGATATAGGTTATATCATAGGTAATCGCTCATCTAATGGTATCCATCTCTGGTTATAATCTGGGCACTAGGTTGCAGCAGTGGCTCTATATTAAATTAAACGATTTTTTAAGACAACATGCAAAATCGTTTGGGAAGCTTTTAAGAGTGCATTCTCGACAATAAATTTTGAGAGTTTGGATGTTTGTTTTTTTCGTCTCTTTTGTTTTCTTTGTCTCAGTGGACGGTGTCTTTTAGTTCCTTCTGATGTGTGATGTGTTATATATTTGCGGTCATTAGGCTAAAAATGCCTAATTCAACTTTATGCTTTAAAGGGCATGTAGTCAGTTGCCTAGGAGTTGCATCTGGCCATTTCCCATGTTTAGAGTGTTGATCATAGCAAAATTTTATAGTGGAACCATGATGGGCAGGGTGAAACTTATGTGATTATTGAGGATATTTGGGCTTCCCCTTGGCTTTTATCTTGCGGATCCATTTGTTTTTTGATTTTGACTGTTGAAGCATAGGGTTAAAGTGCTAAGCTACACTAGGATTCCTGAAGTTTGAACTAGACTGTGGAGTTATCCAACAGGGGAGATGCACCAGTTGCCAGAGGCAGTCAATCCCTGGTGACTGAGGACTTATACCTCATTCATTGGAGGAACCGCTTAAGCAATGTGAATGGTAAAAGCCTAATAGTCTTGACTCTCACCCCTGCATACCTGGCAAGAATGTTTTTGCTCATAATTGGGCATTTTGGATCAATCATCAAACCGAGTGATTCATATATTGGACCAGCTGTTTTCCTCGAATTCAAATTTTCACCAGAATTGTAAATTCAATCTATATGGTATAGGGTTTCCTCACTATTTTTGGAATGTCATCTAATCATCTTACAATGCCATGCAGGCTTTGCGCAGGGAACCTTTGACTGTCTATGGTGATGGGAAACAGACCAGGAGTTTCCAATATGTTTCTGATCTGGTAAGCTGAACACAGCAACAAAAAAAATTGAAGTAAAAAAATAGATGAATTTTTTTGTCTTATTTAATAGACTGTGGGTATTACCATTTTATTATTTCATGTTGTGTATTGAACTATGCATTGGCAATCCTGAAGGTTGAGGGTCTTATGAGACTTATGGAGGGTGAGCATGTTGGTCCATTCAATCTTGGGAACCCTGGGGAATTTACGATGTTGGAATTAGCACAGGTCAGTGTTAAATCTTATAGCTTTATGCTCTTGAAATGAATGTGTGTGCATGGTTTCTATACTATATAGTGGTGGTTGTATGCACCAGAAATGGCTTAGGCCTGAAATTTAAAGGGCTTGCAATTGCATACAAGCGATGCTCCAATGCCATTCCAAGTTTTCCAACTATGGAAAAATATTTCCCACAAATTTGTGTAATTTTCTGAAGTATATGTTTCTCGAAGATTGTGTTTGTTCAAGGGCTTTTGTATCCCTAAGACTAGTCAGAGGGGATACTAAAACACGTTATGATCAGTAAACAATAGCAACTTTTGTTTATTTTGACTTTCATATTGATCATGTATTGTAGGTTGTTAAGGACACAATAGATCCTAATGCAAGGATTGAGTTCAGAGAAAACACACAAGATGATCCACATAAGAGGAAACCTGACATCACCAAAGCAAAAGATCTCCTCGGCTGGGAACCCAAGGTGTCACTAAGGAAGGGTCTTCCCCTGATGGTAGAGGATTTCCGTCGTCGCATCTTTGGAGACCAGAAGGATGAGAGTATAAAGACGGCAAATAAACACATGTCATCAACTGGACATTCATCTTGAATAATGTGTTTGAATGCTTCAAGATGAATCACTGTTTGCATGCCAGGTGCGGCAGGGTAAATCTTCAAAAGCCTTACCAAGAGGCCTGGTTAGAATTTTATCTTTGTAGGTTTGGGTCATTTTATTCATTTTTGGAATTATCCAGCTCTCCGAGGCCTAGAGAAAATATTTTTTCTTGCAATCATCTATTGATCTACCTTTCAATTTATGTAATAGCATCTAGCCCTCAGGTTTATATCAGTTGTTATATTTAGCCATAACAAATTGTTGTCCAATTGCCTTCTGCTGAAGGGTGTTAAAGAAGACAAATTGCATGTTTATGGTGAAAATATAGAAACTCTGGACATTGTGAGCACACACGGGAAGATAAATTTTGACATGAACATTGTGTGCTAACATTTCCCGAGTTATTTAATTATGGGACATACTGGAAAATAAAAAAGTTGTATTTGAAATATGGAATCCTCAAATTTTAAGTGTCTCAATTATCAAATTTGAAGAATAATACTTCTTATTAGCTGCTACCAATATGTGGAAAATGAAAATATATAATATGTGGCACCTCTTTACAAATGGGGCTTGTACCAATAAACTCCCTTTGTTGTGAGACGAGTATGATAGTAGCAGTGTTCCACGGGGTTTCGGGGATGAGGACGGGGGGACGGCAGGGGACGTGTTTCACAGTTTCGGGGATGCGGGGACGGGGGGTCTAAGTTTTGGGGGGGGTGGGCGGGGGGGTTGGTGGCAGGGTGTTGAAATACATATAGTACTTGAAAAAATAGTTATAAAAAGATGTAAGTATAAGAATTATACATCTTGGAGACAACTAGGAGTCCCCTAGATGTCTTGAGGACACCCCAGCATCCTCAAAGTCCTAGCGGCATCTTGGAGACAGCGACAGTGGTGGTGGGATGGTGGTGCTAGTGGTGGGTTGGTGGGGGGACATCCCCCCAAGTCCCCAAGTCTCCGAGATGTCCCCGTCTAGGAAACGCAGGGTTTTTTGGGGGGACGCGTCCCCGTGGAATCATAGTAGTCAAAATTAAGAGCCTTCATCAGTGCTTCTGGCTGCTGTCACAAAATCAGTCTGGAGTGTTGGTTGAACCAATCCAGCCCCATCCAGGGCATGACTCAAGCCTAGGACCTCCGAGGTTCACTTGCTGGGTGTTCTACATCTGTGGTAGGTAGCACTTGTTCTGCTGTAGTGTGGATTGAACCTACGATCCCCTGCCAAGTCACGCATAGACAAGCCATGATGCAAAACTAATATACTTTGCATTGTCACTGTTGCTGTTCTGACACTTAAGCTGCCTTTCCTTAATTCAACTTGGATTTTCACAGACAGCACATTGAATTTCCAGCAGATATAATAAAAAGAAATTGGTAAGCTGCCTTTCCTTAATTCAACTTTGGTTTTCACAGACAGCACATTGAATTTCCAACAGATACAATAAAAATAAATCGGTAACATTTGGAGTTTTGTGGTTTTAATACATCGTTAAAATTACACTTAATATATAAGTGACCCAAAAAATTAAAATGAATGGGTTTATGTAGTTTCTATTTTGAAAAGTTCTGGAAATAAGATGAAACAAAACAGTTGTTTCCGCTCAAGATCATATTCAGATGGCACCCTTATTCATTTTTGGATGGCACCCTAGTCATAATGGGGAGTTTAAGTTAAAAAAAGAGAAAGGACCTTGCTGTGCAACACGTGCAACACATCATAATGACTATTGGCGTGTGTTCATCGACTGGGTTCTCTCCTCTAGATAGATAAGGTTCACAGGTTTTTGAGCTGTATCATTGGAATAATCCCGTACATTAGTTGAATGGGGGAAAGATAGATCCACAAAAAACCGAAGGTACCTTGATGTAAGAGCTTCCCCTTGTCCTGGACGTCCATGGTGTTAATGTGTCGGAGAATTTCAAGGACGTTTTGATAGTTCTAATTTTTTTGTTTGTTTTTAAAAGAGAATCTGTAAATTCGGTTTTCAAAGGGTTGGCTCTATAACTCCCCTGCCTGAGTAAAATTATTTCGCCTGAACAACTTAACTCCTAGGATGCTTTAATAGTTTAACCAGGTTTATTAATAAGATCTTTTTAAGTTCATTACAATCAATGGAGTTGCTCTCCTGGAATTTTTTTTTTTTAAAATGTCGGTTTAATGGTGGAAAACTTGTACTCTTGAAAGAGAGGTTACAAGTTCAAATCCTGCAGGGGGTAGGGTATGTATCTTGTGAGCACGAATTAGATGCCTCCTAAATACTGGGAGTATGGGGTAGTCCCATATACTTAAAGCCATCTGTAAATCCAAAAACAGATCATAAATATTGTAGACTATAAAATGACCTTTCCTTTCCTTGTGGATGGACTCTGTCATGTGTTTTCTGTCCTTCTTAGATCATTGGTGAGACCGTAGGCTTTGCACCATATATTTTTTTTCTTGTGGTTTGAGGGACTTAGATAAAAAATATGAGAATGTAAAAACCTACAAGTACACAAAAAGCATAGAAATCGAGGTTATAGGCACTATTTTCAATGCAGTTAGGCGTAGGTTAAGACTATATTTTTTAAATTGTGAACTGAGGGACTTGGGTCCCCTTCTTACATATACAGAGCTTGAAAATATGAGACCTAAAAAAATCTACACGTAATAAGTATATGAAAGCAGATAAAAGTATATAAAAAGCAATAAGATTTAACTTCATCTCAAATATTTTACATCTATCTTGATTGCCATTGAATTGATCATTTGGTCATCGTTTTTCACCAATGTACCCATCATGATGAGATAATTGACAGGCTTTTCGGCTGGTTCAGCTTTGAAACTTTCTTGGTGTTAGGGATGCTTTGAATGGAATCGAGAGCTTTCGCATTTTTCGCTAGATAGCTCCGCATTTTCCGATCTTCACCGACCAAAGCTTGGAAATGAGCCTCCAATTCCCTTAAATATGCTATGGAAGTCAATCCTCTGAATACTTTGCCCACCACAAGGAGATTCCCACCAGAGCAACAGTCAACAACCTCTAGGGCTCAGTCCAAGCTACCTCAATGTTTCTCCCCGATGTAATTGCGAGCCAATGCCTTGACTTCACTTTTTCTGTCTTTGATAAATTCCAACATATTAGAAACTGACTTAGACATAATGTTTGGATTTTCCTTATTTCTCTCTCCTGATTCATTGAAGTTGCCTCCTAAAACTCATTGTAGCCAGGCCTGGAATTTGATGGTCTTAGTGAACCCTATTTTGCATTTTAGGCTGTATATTACAACTTAAAAATTTATTAGAGTGATTTGACTTGCTATATTTTTATATTACTGTAAATATGACACTTTAAATTATTATCAAACCGTAAAAAAAATTATAAACATATATATATATATTACAAAAAATATAAATTATTTTAGAATCTTTTCAGAGATAGAATATAATTCTTTCTAATTTTTAAAATATTTTTTACAATAAATTTAATATTTTCACATTTTTACTAACAGTTAACATTACTTTCTATTAATATATATGATTTATAATAAATATGTATTAATTTAAAATCTTTTTAAAATAGAATCTTTTAAAGATAGAATATAGTACTTTCTAATTTTTAAAATATTTTTAACAATAAATTTAAGATTTTGATAATTTTACTAATAGTTATCATGGATTTATATTAATATATATGATTTATAATATCTATTATAAAAATATATATTAATTCAAAAAAATTTCAAAATAGAATATGATTGTTTTTTAGCTTTTAGACAAGATTTATTTTTTATATGAATTTAGAAATTTCTTCTTAATTTTAACATAAATCTAAGATTTTTACATTTATTACTAATTATCAATCTTTTCTAATTTTATAATTTTTTTAATATATATAGGATATCCATACGAATAATAAATAATGAGAATTTTCATTTTTTTCAAATACAACATGTTTTTTTAAAGTAATTTATGTTTTTAGATAGATCAATTTTAGGATTAAATTATTTTTAATTTTATATAATTATTTCTTGGTAGGTTTGAAATTGTTATTTAAATGTGATTTTAGATAGATGAATTTGGGGATTGAAATAACATTTGTGTTACAGTAATTGACTTTTACAATTTATATTTTTCATAAAAAATAGACATTTAAATGATCAAACTGTCACAAAATTTTCATATGACAGGTAGGGGTGGCCGTTAAATACCAGGCCTGACTGTAGCTATCACAATGCCACCATTCTATTACGAATATCTTCCCTAGCTGCATTCAGCGATCACCCCTTAACACGTGTCGATTTTCTTTGTGAAATGGATAAATAAAACTTTATTTAAACTGTTAAGTTAAAGCTCTCTCCTAAATGATGGAAGCATTGGACTTTAATTAGTAACTCGCCACCTTTTTATGCTTATAATGTGCAGAAAAAAATATGCTATCAAATGATAGGAAGCATTTGACTTTAATAAAGTAACTCGCCACCTTTTTATGCTTCTAGTCATGTGTTGAAAGAAATATGCTATCAAATGATAGCCCGAAACCATGATGCCAGGGAATCAATACATGAAGTTGAAGCGGTAATTATTTATCCCAAATAAAGGCCAAGCCCCCCTATAATTAGATCCTTATTAGAATCTATTCCTTGATTTGCGAGGTAGTCTGTTACTCCACTTCCCTCTTTAAACAATGCCGTCTAGTTTTAAGTTTAATGATTTTTGATATTTGAGAGAGAGTCGACGATAAATACACTCCTATGATCATTGAATTGATGCCATATGGTTGAACAACCAAAGACCTAGAACCAAGATCGATGCTTTTGCATTTTATTTGTACCTTATTTAAGCCTTTTTGGAAGTTGCTTTGAAAGATTTTCAGAAGTATACTTGATCACACACCTTGCCTCAGAAATCTTGAGATTGTTTTAAGTACCGTCAAAGTTAAATTTGAAATATAGATGAAGTGGGATTTCATCACCCGATCCCTCCGTGAAGAGGAATACTTAACCCCTAATGCCCAAATAACGAGAGCTTAGCCTGCTATAATTAAAGGAATTGGAAAATTATGATTTGGGTGGTTATCTTGAGATGACTTGAAAACATGGGTAAAGCCCCCTAAAATTTTAATTTTGTTAATTTAAGTGAATATGGAATAGTAGAGCAATAAAGTACTAGCCCTAGAACCTTAGATGTACAATTACCTAGGCAGCATGATTATTTCTATAGGCAGCATGATTAAGAAATAATCAAGCAATATAAATGTTAATCTAAAATCTAACGAGTTGAGAAATGAAATGTTAGATGAGGATAATAGTTCTTAGTTCAACTTGACTTTTGATGTTGATGCATTGGATGGTTTGTTGCAAGTGGTGATAAGATCCAGGGTATTATTCTATTCTTGATATTAGAAACATGTGAAAGAGCTTTTTAGAAATTGATTTGTTGTAACCTTTGATGTCAACTTGTTACTTAGCTGTAAATTAATATCTTGCAAACAATGCTATTGTGTTGCCTAGTATACAAGTAAGCTAGTTTGATGTTGTCATGACTTGGGGATTTTAACACGCCTATGCTTTTTGACCCATTGTTAAAAAAATGGGCCATGTTGAAAAATATAACAAGACTTTCTCTAAGGAAAGAGGTGGACCTAGGCATTTCTCTATTGTAATTTAAGCCCTTGGCCCTTAAAATGTTGACCTATAAGATCACAATCATGGGCATGACTTTAGATGCTCTTTAATAAAATGTTTTGTTGGGATGATTCTCACTATTGCTGGATGATTTCTAATGACATAATATATTTATAAATAATGTCCTTATTTACTTAATTTGAGACATTTTTTGTGTGGGCCATTGGGATGATAAAAAGGTTGGCCTTGGGGTGAGCAAATTGGCTATGCTAGACATTCTATCTCATTGTTTCATATGATTTAGACATAGGTAGAAAAAGGCTTTAGATTGGGATTTGGTCCATACCATGGAGATTTGTAGTGACAATTTGTTAGTAGGTTTTGGGAAAAGAGTTAGGTTAATGCATGAAATAGGTTGAATTGAGTGCTATGACAACATATTTATGATGTGCTCAAAATGGGATAAAACAAAGGTGCACAAGTGCATGGCATACACTTTTATCCCTTATATTTTGCCTCTACTTAGGTATGCAGCACCTGAATCTACATGAGTCACGCATGCCAAAGTAAAATATGTAGTAAAAAAAATAGACGAGCATGAAAATGATACATTCTTGGATCTTAGATACATCTTGAAATTTAACCATGCCTTCCTTTTGCACTTGCACACAAAATCATTAGTTGTACCCACAAAAAGTATTATCACACAAAAATCCACTACCATTAATCATTTATAGGGAACAAGTGTGAAGTGAATGTGTTGTATGATGTGAAAAGTTAGTGTGATGTATTTTCATGTTGTATAGGGTAGTGTAGAGTTGGAATTGGTGTGGGCCCCACAAAATATACACATTACATGTTGTGTAAAGGGATCATGACATAGGGCAATTGTGGAGTTAGAATTTGTGTCCTCCACAGTGTATGTGCATGACCATGTTGTAAAGTTGATATATATAGAATCATGATTGTGGAGTTGGAATCAATGTGGTTGGCATGGAGTATGCAAGTATGACACCATGTAAAACTAGTGTAGATGGAATCATGGTGCACAAGGGAATCATAGAGTTGGAATAAATGTGGTTCTCATGATGTATGTATGTGTGAAACTATGCAAAGTTGATAGCTTTTGATACAGTTATATGGCCCCCCTTAAATTGAATGTAAGATGGCATTGTACAATCAATTTAAGGAGAGAACATATATTAAATTATAGTGTAGTGGCCAAGTGCATTGATTTACTGGTCCTAGAAGCGAGACTTATAATTTGTTGGAAAATATAATATAATGGAGGGAGGGGGATATATGATTTTGGCCACCAAGTGAGGGAAACCATGCATTTTACTCTATGTGACCACGTGCCAAATGTCATCATGTGAGAACAATGTAAGTCATATAAGATATAATTGCAAAAGAACAATATAGTAAATGTTGTATAAGATGTTATCATGTAATAATGGTATAGGGTGTCGTCGCACAAAAAATGATATTGGAGTGTCATTATGAAAATGATGTGAAACTCTCATGTAGATAAATGTGATGATATCTCAATACGAAGGTGTCATTGAGTAAAATAATGTTAAAAGTGTCATTGCATGAAAAGTATATGAAGGTGTTATCTTGTTAATAAGATATGATGATGTTTATGCGATGTGAGATGTTATTATGTAAGCACAATGAAATGAATGTTGTATAAGATATGATTGTGTAATAACAATCTAATGAATGCATTTTTTAAGAAATTATGAAATCACAATATGATAAGTCATGTAAGAATGCCATAAGAAATGTATTGTTGTGTGAGAATGATGTGAAGATACTATCATGTGAGAATGATGTGAATATACTATCATGTGAGAATGATACAAAAAATGTCATCATGAAAGGTCAATATAAGGATTTTTGCATATGATATAATCATATAACAATGCAAGGAAATGCACTGTGAAATATTTTTGAATAAGAGTAAGACAAGAAATACCATGTGAAGTGTTCTTTTTTAGGCACAATGACATGAGGTTGTAAGTAGTGACATATGTAAATGTGTTTTTATGTTCTCCTAGTGGAGATGATGTACACGAATCATGTGATGAGGCACTAGAAATGCCCCACAAATGGGGAAGCCAAGTATGGTGGTATGTGCAATAATGTTTAGTGTCATGAAGATAAAAAAGGTTAAGGCCAAGATGGTTAGTAGGAAGGGGCCATGAATATGCAAGGAGAACACAATAATGATGACAAGGGCCATGCAAATGTAAATAGATAATATAATAAATGTAAATGTAAAAATTAATTTAGTAGTTAAGGAAGATGAGGACCATACAAATCACATAAGAAAAGGAGTCTAGGGGTGTGAAAATGTAAATATCACCATAGAAAATAAGAGAAAATACAAAAAATGAGGAATCATTTTTTGGTCAACAGGAATGAAGCATCATGGGGACACTTGTATTACTTTTCATCATTCCAAATTTATAGAGGAAGCAATACAAAGGTAAGAGAAAACTTAATAAAGATGAGTTAAAAAGAAAAAGTTCATGAAACAAAAGAGAATGTTTGTGACAAATTGTGTTAAAGTACACTATAGAAGTTGGATTTTCACCATCCACTACTTTCAATGAACAACATTGAAGAAAAATTCCAAGTTAAGAAAATAAATAAAATATATAATTATTTATATACTTGTTGAGTAGCAAGTGTGGTATTTCCTTTAACAAATTATTTTTAAATGAATGGGTTAATTATAAAATTCACATTATTTGAGGGCAACTCCCACCTATCCCTTTGAAAGGTTGAAAATTGCCTACTTTGTAATGCTTACCTCATGTTTCTACATTTATTTTGAATTTCATTCCCTTAGTCTTGTTTAGGTATCATTCAAATTTTTTTCTAATCTTTTTCTTATTAACTTGATATGCAAAAGCCAAGGAAAAATCCTTTAGGTCCTAACCTCATCCAAATCCTGAAGTTTGAAGACCTAATTTAATCAACACACGAGTACCCTATATGCTCATGTGTAGAAAAATTCCCCTAGATACTCTTGTTTCTATTCAAAATTTGAGTTTTGGCCTCAACAACTATTATTAACCCAATTCTTACTACATTTCCGATAGTCACTTTTCCCATATTTTCCTATAAACCTAATTTTGAGCTTATTTGTTACAATTCACTCACAAGATTCCTCTTACAATTTCTCTTAAACATGTATCTTTGTTACCGATTTTTCTATATGAGACTTCATTATCTTTAGGTGAACAAGATTTTTAGTGGAGATCTAAAGATTGAGTCTCTAATTGTGTTTATACTATAGATTTGAAAGAACATTTCAATTTTTTTGTTGTGTGAAGGATCTTTTTTAATGGTCCCAAATTAGATTTTTAATGATTTTTAATGGACTTGAGTAGAAATAATTTTTTCATCAAACTATGCCAGAATTCAACTCCCAAAAGCTAATTAGTCACCATCCAATTTTGCACAAAATAACCTAGCAACTCTAGCAAACTTTCTATTATAGAATTTCTGATTTATTACACTAAAATGGGCTGACATATTAGTCATTAAATCTAAAACAACAACAATAAAAAAGTTTTAAAAACAAAATGCAAATCTCACACCTTTCCAATGACACACACATTGTTGACCCCGATCTTCTCCACAATAAACTAGTTATAATAAGCACTTAGAAATGATCTAAAATAACAAGGTACAAAAAATAGACACATACAACAACAAACCAAACAACAACAAACTTCAGGTCTGCTACTTGCGAATAAACAAACACAACTAAAAAACCTAGAAAGACAAGAGAATATTTGAAGCTCCAATGCAATCCCAATATGAGAATACCCTCAAGAACTGAATGGTTTTTGTCCTTTGATTCTAGCACCCAATGGGTTTCATCCACTAGTTGTAATCTCCTATGGGTTTTCATCCACAAAAGAAATTCAAACACAAAGTGCTTCAAAAGATAAAATGCCATACAGTGAATAAATACTTTTTGCAATATATACACTAATCTTGGCTCCCAAAACCCCACACCCTCTTTGGGAGGGAAAATAAATTCAATTTTTCGAATTCAACTCACTCTGTAACTGACAACCCAAAAATAATGAATATATTGTTACCAATAGATGCTCCATTTGAAAGCAAAAAGATGCTAGATGATTCTGGAAATTTCCAATGCTACCCATAGCTAGTAATATTAAATTTAATATTTAATCACCTTGTAGGATGTGAATAATTAAGATAAAATTAAATATTAAATAAATTTCTTCCATATGATCTTCCTATTAACCCATAGGAAATAAGAAGGGTTAATGAACAATCTTGAACTTACTATTTTTGGAAAGGGGAAATGACAAGTCCTCCCTCCCTAAGATTTCTTGTCCTCAAGCAATGTAAATTAGGATGCTCAAGTATCTCCAACCCCTCCTAAGAACATCCTCAACTGACAATTTCTCCCACTTGTTTGTATTTCTCAACTTTTTCTCCCTAGTATCTAATATTTATTCAGGAATTAAAATCAAATTCCCTTCATCATCTAAGGGTGATATATCTATTGTAGGTACACCTTGCTATCCAAGAACTTTCTTTGAGCATGAAACATCAAAATTTTTATGAATTTTGTTGTATTATGGAAGCTCCAACTCATAAGCTATGGTGCAATCGCGGTAGGAGGGTTCTAGAAGGAACAGTCCGAACCGTGCAACAATGAGTCAACATAGTGGAAATAACACATCAATTTGATATGCGAATAGGAAATCTCTTTGAATTGATAATATTACATGCAACATAGGCCTAAAGGGAAAATTATCCAGGGATCACATGCCTGCCACAATGGCATTCAACAATACAACTGGCTAACAGGCCTTATTACATGCCCCAAAAGGGTTTATGCAAAAATATAATGATCCTAAAACATCTAAGTTAGAACTGATTATCTACAATCATTACAAATGCTTATAAGTATGCTCCTCAAGCTCCAATATAGTTCTGCATTGGCCATAAGGATTAATAACCCGATGAATGATCAAATATCAATGTTGGCCTCAAAATATGAAGAGATAACTCCATGCAAAAAGATATGACTTGTGAATCTCCAAGATAGGTATCAACGAATCCAAGATGTTTGTATGATGTCCTATTAAGCTCTGCATGATTTGGAATAGATTCACACTAAGAAATATAGACCAAGTCGGCCCCAAATGCTTTGATTGGTAACACAATGAAATTCCAAGAGCGATAACTTTCGATAGATAATTTCTAATGATGTGAAATTTGGATATGTGATAGATGTTGATGTGTAGATGCTATATCCTGCTCCATGAGTTGAGAAACAATGATGCGGTAAAATGTGGAATGAACTACTAAAACCGCTACTAAATGCAATGCAAGAAAATAACTATTTTTGGTTGATATAGGATTGCTTTACAACCACAAATACTCTTGCATCAAACACTTGGGGTTGGAATAATAGTGAGTCCCTCACTTTCCAGGGCTAAGAGGAAAACCAAGACGGTCCACCTCAGCCTAAGAAATACATGATGAGTCCTCTACTAGTCTACCTTTCCACTTCACAAGATATTCTTTGTATTGTTTGTACCTAGTGCTCCTTCCGGTTCTGGTATCCAAAATATGCTCAATATCCTCCAGTTCCTGATGTGGTAACGACTACTTCAAATCCATTTCATTGCTACTACCACTCAAATGTCCTTCATGAAACTCATACATGTCTACAATATTGAAAATATGTGATATACCCAATGTCTCCAGTAACTCCACTTCATATGTATTTCCAAAATAAAACTTCCTAAGTATCTTACATGGTCCAAAATGCCTCATCTTCAACTTATTGTATGTACCAACTGGAAATATCTCCTTCCTCAAATATACCATCACTTCATCTCCAACAATAAATTCCTTATGTCTTCGGTGCTCATTTGATTTCTCCTTAAATACTAACTGTTCATGTCTTCCAAATGCTTCTGGACCTAATTATGCAATGCATCCATGAAATATGCACTCTTTTCCCTCTGCAGTCCTTCTATTCTCCATATTGATGTTCCATAACTTCGTAACTCCTCTAAGATTTACTTAGGTAACAATCTAAAATGGTGTCTTCCCTGTACTCCAGTTCACTAAATTATTGTATGCAAACTCTGCCTGTGGTAAAACTATATCCCAACTTCCCTCCTTATCTCTGACAAAACATCTCAACAAATTGCCCAAACTTCTATTCACCACCTCTGTTTGTCCATCGGTTTGTGGGTGATATGTTGAATTAAACTTCAAATCTGTCTTCATCTTCTTCCACAATTTCCTCCAAAAGTATCCAATGAACTTGGTGTCTCTGTCTAAAACAATACTCTTAGGTAATCCATGCAACCTCACAATCTCTTTGAAAAATAAATCAACAACATGCACAACATCATTAGTCTTCTTACAAGGAATAAAATGTGCCATTTAAAAAATCTGTCCACTACCATAATAGAATCATAACCTCTTTGTGTCCTTGGTAATCCCAATATGAAATCCATACTCGAATCTTTCCAAGGTCTCTCTGGTACTGTCAAAGGCTTGTACAATCCAATATTTTGACTACCTCCTTTTGCAACTTAACAAATTCTGCAACTTTGAACATACTTCCTTACATCCTTATATATCTACGGCCAAAAATAAAGTTCACTCACCAAAGCTACTATCTTATCCACTCCAAAATATCCTGCTAAACCTCCTCTATGTTTTTCTTTGATCAAATTCTCTCTCATTGATCTCCTCGGTATACACAACTAATTTCCTTTGAATAAGATACCTTCTTGAATGAAATAATCAACCATTGGCTTTGGTCTACCACTATTGGTTCCCTACATGCTTTCCACGCTTCCCCAAAATCTGCATCACCTTCATACATATGTTTCAATTCTTCAAATCCCAATACTTCCACTCTCATTTTTGTCAAAAAATTCCTTCTACTCAATGCATCTGCTACCTTGTTTGACTTGCCACTCCTATGCTTCAACACAAATGTATAACTCTGCAAGAACTCAACCCATTTGATATGTCTTTGATTCAACTTTCCTTGATTGTTCAGATACTGCAAAGCTTGATGATCTATATACAACACAAACTCCTTAGGCAACAAATAATGTCTCCATTCTTCAAGGCTTGAATTATGGCATAGAATTCTTGATCATAAATTGCGTATCTTCTTTTGGAATCATTCAAATTCTCACTAAACTAAGCTATAGGTTTTCCTTCTTGACTCAATATTGCTCCAATTGCATTTCCACTTGCATCACAATCAACTTGAAATAATTTATCAAAATTTGGTAATGCTAATACTAGCTGTTCTGTCACCTTTTACTTCAACAATTCAAAACTCTTTTGTGCTCCAGATGTCCACTTAAAGTCCTTATCTCTTCTCATTGTCTCTGACATAGGGTTACAAACACTACTGAAACTTCTAATAAACTTTTGGTAGAAACTAGCTAATCCATGGAATGATCTTACTTCCCCAATGTTTACCAGTGTAGGCTAATCTAAAATTGCTCACTTTCTCTGGATCCATCTTCAATCCTTCAACAAAAATGAAAAATCCAAGGTACACCAACTCTGTCTTCATGAAACTACAATTCTTGACATTAATCAACAACTTCTCTTCTCTCAACCTTTGCAATACTTGTTAGATGTGTCACAAATGTTCTTCCCTAGTCTTACTGAAAATCATAATATCATCCAAGTAAACAATGACAAACTTACCCAAGAATTTATTCAATACCTCATTCATCAATCTCTTGAAAGTGCCTAGTGCATTGGTCAATCCAAAAGGCATCACTAACCACTCATACAATCCTTCCATAGTCTTAAATCTAGTCTTCCATTCATATCCTTCTCTGATCTTGATTTGATGATATCCACTCTTGAGATCAATCTTCATAAAATAATTTGCTCCACTCAAATAGTCTATAATGTCATCCATCCTTGGCAATGGGAATCTATACTTGACAGTGATCTTATTGATTCCTCTAGAATTTGTACACATTCCCCACTCTCCATATTTCTTAGGTGCAAGTACAACATGTACTACACATGGGCTCAAACTTTCTCTAATTAATCCTTTCCTCAACAACTCTTGTATCTGTCGATTCAACTCTGCATTCTCTGTTGGTGTCATTCTATGTGTTACTTTTTTTGGAAAACTTGCTCCCGATATGAGATCTATATGATGATTGATACTTCGGATTGGTGGAAGTCCCTCTGGTACATTCTCTGACATGATGTCTTCATACTCTATCAACAAATCAACTACCTCCTCACTCTCTACAGTAGGGTTCTCTGCCTCAGGTTTATCACCATTCTTCAGAATCAATGCATAACACATGTTCTCATGCCTTAGTCGATCAAGAAATTTTCTTCCATCTACCAAACATAGTTTGGGAGTCCCACAAAATTCAGTCTTCTCCTCTTCCTCCAAAGGTATCAACTTGGTTCTCCTTCCATTTGATGTCATAGTATAAGTACTCCTTCTTCCATCATGAATTGCTTTCTTATCATATCACCATGGTCTTCCTAACAGTAAATGACATGCATCCATAGGCATACTATCACACAACACTTCATCCCTATATGACCCAATATGAAATTTCACCAAACATTGTTCATTCACCAATATATTATGCTCATCTCGAATCCATGCTATCCTTTAGGGGTTTGGATGTTTCAATATCTTCAAGTTCAATTTGGTTACCATCTCCTATGCCACTAGATTATCAGTACTACCACTATCAATGATAACTTTACATACCTTTCCTTCATACTTACATTTGGTTTTAAACAAAATTTTCCTCTGCAGTGGTTCCTCAATCACTTCTTCATGCATTAAAGCTCTCCTCATCACCAATGATTCGCCTTTCTCAGGTTTCCCAACTAAATCATGGGATCCAACATGCTCCTCATCCACGTATGTTGCACTTCCAGTATGATCATATTTCTTTCTAGTACTTCCTTGATGACACAAAAATGCTCTATGTCCTTCTCCTCCACATTTGAAATAGGTTCCTCTAAATGGTCTTCTCTCAGATCTCCCTTCATCTCTTCGATATCCATCATTGCAGAAAGAATTATGACCTCCTTTGTCACTACGGTAGAAATTGCAATCTTCTCTTCCTCTGTGATACGATTTTACATCCTTTTCTTCACTCCATTAGGGTTTTACGTCTTTTCTCTGCTCCACATAGGGTCTTGTTTCTCTGGATTGGGTTCCACTCTTCTGAAATATTCCTCTTGCACTTCTCTGCCTTTGTTCAAACTTCTTGTTCAACTTCTCTTCCACTTTTAATGTAAATTGATAAGATTCTTCAACATATGTCATCTTTACCAGGATCAATTCCTCTTGAATGTTTTTTCTCAGTCCATTGATGTATCTTGCAACCTTTTCCTTGCTTGCTTCATTATGACCAGTTCTGATTATCATCTTGTAGAATTCTTCAGTATACTCCTTCAAAGATCTTTCTTTTTTGTCTCAAGTTTTGCAATCTCTTTAACAATTCAAGTTCATAATCTGTTGGTATGAATTGATTCTTCAACTTTGTCACCATCCTGTCCCACTTGATGATTCTTTCTTTGCCTCTTATCTTTCGATCTAACTAAACTTCTTTCCACCATAATGCAACATGACCTTTCAACTTTGTTTTTCGTAAATCTGACTCTCTGGATCTTCAATTTCTTCATATTCAAAATATTCTTCCATCTCATTGATCCAATTAATCAATTCTTAAGGATTCAAATTTCCCATATAATTTTGAACTTCAATTCTAGGTCACTTTCCAATCTTTGAGATCACTTTCAACACTTTTACTTGATCTGAGTCATCTTCTTCTTCATTTAGGGTTTCTGCAATTTGATTCACATGTTCTACTTCATCATCACTTTCATCATCCTTCCTATGGTTTAGGCCTCACCTTCGATCCTCTTCTACAACATCTAACCTAACTCACATATCGTACATCATCTCCAACATCTCATCCATTCTTCCAACAACATTCGCCATAGTAGGAACTCTCCTCGGTGGCATATCTCCCCTTGAATTGGTGCAGCTGCCTCAATTCAACATTTTGGCTACAAGGGTTTCAACTGCCTCGCAATCAGCGATCAATTGAAAATGAATGTAGTCTGCCTCAGTTCGATGATCCGTTCAACTTGAGGAATACCTCTAGGAATCAAAAAATCTCTCTGATACCACTTGGTGCATTCATGGTAGGAGGGTTCTAGAAGGAAAAATTTGAAGCGTGCAACAATGAGTCAACATAGCAGAAATAACACAACAATTTGATATGTAAACATGAAATCTCCTTGAATTGATAATCTTACATGCAACATAGGCCTCAAGGGAAAATTTTCCAGGGCTCGTAGGCCTACCACAATGGCATTCAACAATACAACTGGCCAACAGGCCTTATTACATGTCCCCGAAGGGTTTATGTGAAAATGTAATGATCCTAAAAAATATAACTTAGAAATGATTATCTACAATGATTACAAATGCTTATAAATATGCTCCTCAAGCTCCAATATAGGTCTATGTCAACCACAAGGGTTAATAACCCGATGGATGATCGAATATGAATGTGAACCTCAAAATATGAAGAGATAACTCCACACAAAAATATATGACTTGTGAATCTCCAAGATAGGTCCCAATGAACCCAAGATTCTTGTATGATTTTCTATTAAGCTCCGCATGATATGGAATAGGTCTGCACTAAGAAATTTGGACCAGGTTAGCCCCAAATGCTCAGATTGGCAATATAGTGAAATTCTGAGAATGATAACTTTCGGTAGACAATTGCTAATGATGTGAAATCTGGATATGTGATAGATGTTAATGTGTAGATGCTATATCCTTCTCCACAAGCTGAGAAACAATGATTCTGTAAAATGTGGAATGAACTACTAAACTACTATTGAATGCAATGTAGGAAAATAACTATTTTTGGTTGATACATGATTGCTTTACAACCAGGGCTACTCCTGCATTAAGCTACCTCACCAATTCTCTTGATGATTCTATAGGGATCAACATACTTGGGATTGAGATTTTTAACTCCATTCTTCTTCAGAGAAATTTGTCTATAGGGATACAATCTCAAAAAAATAAATTACTACCTCAAAATCAAATGTTTTATTTGTTCTCTTCTTGTTGGCATTAATCTTTTGTTGATTTGAGCATGTTGCAAATTATCTTTTAGTGATCTCAAAATTTCTTGACTTTGAATAATAAGATAGCTTGCTACAAGTACTCTATTGTTTGTAAACAATACAAAAAGAAAGAGTGCGTCATAACCATAAAGAGGTAAGAATGGAGGCATACCAATGAGTATGTGATGCAGTCTATTGTAACAATATTCTCCTAAGTTCAACCATTTGACCTAAGAAATTTGCTGATTTGAAACATAATTCCTCAAGTACACCTCTATCCACTTGTTAACAATCTTCATTTGACCATCTATTTATGGATGGTAGATTGTACTTGGTATTATTTCTATTCCTTTTTTATGAGAACACAATTATATTGAGAGGGGGGGTGATTCAATATAACAACAATATCTTACTTTTGAAAAACTTAATCAACCACAACAACAATACTTCAAAACTTAATCATCCACAATAATAACACACATGTAGGATCTAGCAATTAATAACACATCACAAACACATGATTTACATGGAAACCCTTGCAGGAGAAAACCACAACAAAATATTGCTTATATATAGATCTTCTTGTAGGCTCCAACCTACTTTTACAAATCTTCTTTTGTAGGCACCAACTATAACAATACTATTTCCAAAACAGATAAATTTAAATTAGTCTCTAATTTATCCAATAAACAAAGATCTATTATTTATTAAATCAACATTAGTTAAATATCATATCTATTTTAAAATGCACAACACTAAAAAATTTCAATTATTGGAATGACAGAAATAAACAATAATACTCATCTTTTAGAAATGTGTAGAAAACCCACAAATTTCCTAGAATGGATCTCTAGTTCAACCTCTTTCATCTGTGAGCAGTCTAAGAGGAAAAAAGTGTATTATGACACTCTACACAATTATCGGTTCAACAGAACAATGCTCAACACAAGTGCAAATACCCAAACCCTAGCCAAGATAGTTCCGAGTGTACTTTGTACCTTGAATTGGGCACACAATGTGTGCCCCATTCTCCAATGCTCACAGTCTGCTAACTTGCAATCCTATTCTTGAATTTTTTTAATTAATTCCTCCCTTTTCCTGTTCTTTTCCCTTTTCCCATAAATTAGTTTTTCACAGGTTTAATACAATATCTAAGAGTGGTTCCAACTGTCACACCCCCAAAATAAATTAAATTACAATAATCCTCCTGTGAGAAAAATAATATTTGTTTCATTATATTTATTTATAAAACTAATTCTCCTTTTTTTAATCATTCTCTTTATTATATTACTTTTTCCATGGGGAGTAACAATTCTCCCCCTATTATTTAGCTGCCACCCTTAGTAGCTCGAGGAGTTTTTGTATCACAAATACAAATATAACAATCTTTAGTTAAATAAATGCAGATAATAATATTTAATAAAATCATCTTTTTCCCAAGTAGCACTATCATTACCACAATGAATCTATTTAATCTTTACTTCATTTATAACTCCATTTCTCAATATTTTAGATCTCTTTTCAATTATTTGTTTTGGTTCAATCTTAAATTCACAAGGTTCAATAAAAATACTTTTCCAATCAATAACATGGTTTGCATTATATACATTTCTTAAGTAAACTCACATGGAATACATCATGGATTTATAATGGAGGAGGCAAGGCAAGTGTATAAGCAACATCACCTATTTTTTCTAATATTTCAAAAGGTCCACAAAAATAAGGAGCTATTTTAGATCACAAACTCCTTTTAGGTTTGACTCTAAGAAAATCATGGTCAACAACCTCAAAATGTCGAGTAGATGTCTTCGAATCAACCCAACTTTTATACCTATCCTTGAAAAACTTCATATTTTGTTTGGATTTGTTAATAATGGCTTCCATTTTTAACAAATTTTCATTCTCATACCAAACCTTATGGATAGGTTTGGACCATGAGATAAGTGTATTACAATTTTGACCATACACGACTTCAAAATGTGACATATTAATGGTTGAATGATATCCTTGATTTTATGCAAACTCAACTAAGTGCAAATAATTTTCCCATGACTCAGGTTTATCCATGGTATACATTCATAACATATCCTCTAAGATTCTATTCATCCTTTCTATTTGACCATCAAACTTAGGATGATATGTAGTACTAAAATTTAAATGGGTTCCAAGTTTCGAAAAAAGAGATTTGCAAAAGGAAGAGGTAAACATAGGGTCTTGGTTTGAAATAATGTTCTTTGGAAGACCATGTAACTTGACAATCTCTTTGACAAAGATATGGGTGATATTTTATTTTGATAGGAAGGAAATGTGCCATCTTGGTTAATCTATCCACCACTACAAAGAATCATGACCTTTATGTGCTCGAGGTAGTCTAATAATAAAGTCCATACTAATTACTTTCATTTCCAATTTGGGATAGATAAGGGTTGTAAGAGACTAGGGGGTTTACATTGTTATGCTTTTACCCTTTGATAAGTTAAACATTGTTGGAAATGGGTACAAATTTCAATCTTCATTTGGGGCTAGAAGTAATTTTTCTTGACTAAAAGATAGGTTTTCTAGAAGCCAAGATGTCCTGCTATAGGTATATCATGAGAATCCTTCAAAAAAAGTTTAAGGATAGGTAGGTTAGGGACACATAATCTTCCTTTGTAATAAAGGATACCATTTTTACTTAGTAAATAGTGTTCAAGTCAATCATTTAAATGGACATTAGAGGATTGCTTTTGGAAAACATCATAAATTGGTTGGAAATAATCATCATTAGCTAACTTGGATTTTATATCTTTTTTAAATTGGCTTCTCTCTAGAGTTAAGGCATTAATACAAACATTTTTGACTTAATGTATTTGCGACTACATTTTTCTTTCCTATGACATATTGGATAGTAAATCATACTTAGTTAAAAGTTCCATTTGTTAGGAAAAGGTGTGTTGTTCACCTTGCATAGTGTTA
>VDFB02392157.1:0-15687 GCA_007258455.2 Sequoia sempervirens | reverse complement strand
AGGTGGAAGCAGATTTGTGTTGGAGAATGAGCCACACCTGGATTGTAGATGGACTGGTCACAAGTGGGCCAGTAGCTCAGTGGTAGAGCACCCAGCAGCAAATGGGTGGTCCTAGGTTTGAGTCCTAGCTGGTTCATAAAAAGGATCAACATAGTATTCAAGCCAGACCAAGGCTAGGAGCTTCGAGTGCCCACAATGTGGCTCAAGGAGGGGTGTTGGAGAATGAGCTACAGACAGACTGTAGATGGACTGGTCACAAATGGGCCAGTAGCTCAGTGGTAGAGCACTTCAGCAGCAAATGGATGGTCCTAGATTCTAGTCCTAGCTGGTCCATGAAAAGCTTTAACAATTTGGAGGGCACTGAAACCTTCTTTTGTGTGTATTTGCTTACAGGGGCAACGGAGGCATTGAATGGGGATGCTTGGTTGTAATTGTTGTATGCAGGATCCAATGGATAATTCTTTGCTACGATTTTTATGGTTGCAGATGATCTTTTGTGATGTTTGTTGAATGAGACTCTTAAGATCCTTTATTGGTTTACCCTGCATATGAAATTCCTTGTTTTTATATATGCCAATAGGTTGATCCAGATAATGTTTTCCACTAAGATGGGCCCTTGGTTATGGTTAATAGATTATTAATCCCACTAACTCTTGACAATGTTTGGTCGTGGAACTCAGTGAGTGATATTGGTTTACATTATTTATTTAAATGGATTGTCCCTGGTGATGCTTGTTTCCAGTGGAACTAAGAATTTTCTCTGATTTTTTTTTGTTTTTTTAATAAATTTATTAATTTATAGATTTAGATTGGCCTGCTATGATTTTGTAAGGGATGTGAATGTCCCTGACTGTGTAGTATGTAGAGTATAAAGTGTTCATTCTATTGCTTGTTATTGGACTAAATGACCACTGTTTTTTATTAATAATGAAACTGTGTAATGGTTCTTTGATCGATTTGATAGTGATATCAGTTGTACCCTATTGCATTTGCTATAAATTTGAGTTGTCTAATGTGTAAATCATCCTTGATTGTGCTTGCTTATTTTTAGTAGGGACATAAAGGGACCCTGTTAGTGTCTATTATGTGTATGAATGATGTAAATGACAAATATACCAATGACAGGACCTTGGTTACATGTGTGACGCATATATATTATCTTTAGTTATGTTTTCTGTCGGGTATTCCTTCTTCAATAGGTAATTTCTGTGTGCAAAAATCATTTTCTGAAGACTAATTCTTAATCATGTTTTAATAGCCGTAAAAATTATAGATTATGTTCATCTACTTATAGTCATTCATGCAAAAAATCTCCATTTTTATATTGCAGTGAAGTAAGACCACCACCATGAAAAAGGTGAAAAACGAACATACATCTGAGCAAAAAGTTGCTCACAAAGATGGGAAGAAAGCATTTATTGCTGAAGGTTCAGTAGGGATGCTGAAGAAAACCGGTAAGCATAATATTTTTTTGGAGTCTGCACAAGATGGACCCTCGAAAATAAATACCAGCAATGTAGCTCCTTCAGGGGAAGGCATGTCAACTAAAGTAGATGATATCCTTCCAAAGGAAATGAAGGAGCTGAAGATCGGTGATGACAAGAGCAATAGTCTTGATGACAAGGTTAATAATAGAGCTTGTCTGTGTCTTTTCAATCTGAATGATTTTTGTAATATGATATTAAATTTACATATTTAGATGCAGTTGCCTCCAGACTAATATTTGTCATGGAGTGGTTAAAGGGAAAGTAAATCACCCAACAATATGTAGGACAAATTTTAGGGTGCAATCTATTATCTGAAGTGTCTTTCCTTATTATATTTCTTTTGGACATCTTTGATTGTATTTCATATTATATCTGAAATTGTTAGGAGTGAAGAGCATTTTGGTTTTTTTGTATCAAACATATGGCTTAAACTTATTTTTCTTTAGGAAATGGATGCCCCTGTAGTTGATGAAAATTTTACTGATGTTGGACAAATTATTGTGACAACCGTCTGTGGGAATAGTGGACAGCCTAAGCAGGTAAGTTTCTGATGGATTGTTAATTTTTTTGAAATTCAAAGACTTTTTCCTGAAAATATGAATTTTTAATCTTATTTATTATATTTGCAGACTGTGAGTTACAAGGCTGAGCGGGTTGTAGGCACTGGTTCCTTTGGGATTGTCTTTCAGGTATGCCTTTCAAGCCTTTAATTTATTAGACTTTGATAGACTAAAATATCTGATCTTAGTACTGAAGCACTCTAGCTATATCATTGGTGTAGTCTATAATATAAAATGTTAGTCATTTCTTGTCTGACAATAATAATCTGAATGACTTAGTTTTAATGTTCATAGGGTTTTTAACTTGACTATTTACTATCATTCCATCTCTCCTATTCAGGCCAAATGCTTAGAGACTGGTGAGACAGTAGCCATCAAAAAGGTCCTGCAGGACAGACGATATAGAAATCGTGAATTGCAAACAATGCGCCATCTGGATCATCCCAATGTTGTAACGTTAAAGAACTGCTTTTATTCTACTTCTGAAAATGATGAAGTCTACCTCAACCTGGTACTTGAGTATGTACCAGAAACAGTTTATCGCATTGCAAAGCACTATGCCAGAATGACACAGAGGATTCCTCTGATTTATGTTAAATTATATGCTTATCAGGTTGACATTGTTTCTCTACACAGACTCAAAATGGTTTTGAATTTCTTCCTTGGCATGTCTGGCTTCTTGAGGTAACATGATGCAATATGTTTCTGGCAGATATGCAGGTCACTGGCCTATATTCATGGGGCAATTGGTGCATGTCATAGGGATATAAAGCCACAAAATCTTTTGGTGAGTTGTTAGGTTAGTTGTGGCAAAATCAATATAATGGTGATGATATTAATATAATTTACTGATAAGGTGATTTTATAGGTCAATCCTCAGACACACCAGCTCAAGCTGTGTGACTTTGGAAGTGCAAAAGTTCTGGTAAGCAAGTTGATTCTGGATCAAAAATCCCATTTTGTAATTGTATATAGCTTCTCATTTGACTTTTATATTTGGCAGCATTCATAAAAAGTACATTTATGAAGTCCTAAATCTCTGTTCTGAGTTCTTCAAAGGAGTGCATAAACTAGTTTAAATTCTGCTATTTGCATTTTCAAAGAGTTGTATCCATTTATAGGTCAAGGGTGAACCAAATATATCCTATATTTGCTCACGGTATTATCGAGCTCCTGAACTCATTTTTGGAGCCACAGAGTATACAACTGCTATTGATATATGGTCAACAGGATGTGTTATGGCTGAGCTACTTCTTGGTCAGGTACATGAAATTTTTTATGTCAAAGATTTTCCTTTTCTGCATTTTGGAAATTCAAATAATAGAATCCTGAATTTGGATAACTTTTGATAATCATATTATATTCATTACTGCTGCACAGCCATTGTTCCCTGGTGAGAGTGGAGTAGATCAACTAGTGGAGATAATTAAGGTGATTTATCTTTCAGTCATTGATGTGTTCTCAACTCTGATACCTATCAAATGTAGAAATTAAAGTACCTAATTTTATGTAGATCCTTGGCACTCCCACTCGAGAGGAGATCAAATGTATGAATCCTAATTATACAGAGTTCAAGTTTCCACAGATAAAGGCTCACCCTTGGCACAAGGTGAGTACTATAAATTGCCATATTTCTGCTATTTTCCTTTTGGGTCCACAAGAAAATGACATCTCTGCTTTTGCAGGTTTTCAACAAGCGAGTTCCTGCAGAGGCTGTTGATCTTATTGCAAGACTTCTTCAATACTCACCGCACCTTCGCTGCAATGCTGTAAGTCACATTGATATATGTTTGTAAACATGGATGACAGTTTATTTCTTATAGATATTTGAGGTTGCAGATATTTCCTTAAGTTGAAATTGAGAAATTTTAAAAGGGGATTGTTTTAATGCACAGCTTGAAGCATGTACACATCCCTTTTTTGATGAGCTTCGAGATCCCAATGCCCATTTGCCTAATGGCCGTCCGTTGCCCCCATTGTTCAACTTCAAACCACCTGGTAATCCTGAATTGCTTTTTTAAAGTTTTGTTTGCTCAGATGCATTTTTATTTAGATAATGTCCCTTTGCTTTGTCTATTGTGCCACATGTGATCCATTTATTTTATGCAGAATTGAAGGGGGCTTCTCCAGACATACTTCAAAGATTAATTCCTGAGTTTGCAAGAAAGCAGTGTCCTTTTCTCGACCTTTAATTGCTCATTCTTTATGGTACACTTTGACTCTCCTTGTAAGGAAAGGTGATGATTTCCAATCATTATATGGTTGTATATGGAAAGTAAGGAACATGGATATTGGTTGCGATCAAAGGCCTGTAATTCCTCCTTGTTCTGGGCTTAGTCACTGCAGACAAAATATTGTAATGGATCAGCATTGGTCACTGCAGACAAAAGACGGCCCATGTTGTTGCAATAATGTCAAAGTAAGATATCAAACAAAATTCTGTTTTATTATATTACCCATCCTTGGAACTTCTGATGATCTCTTGTAAACTGTTAAATTGTATCTAAAGGGAAAGAAAAACAGAGGCAACAGATTAAGTGATATTGGTGTGGGGTTTGAGCTTCATGCTTGCTTGCAACTTATGGCTTTTAAACTTATTAAACACATTCTCAATGACGGTTATTCATCATTTTTTGTACTCTAATTTTAGTCCTCTCATAAGAGGGAAGAATATGTTTTTCAGTGAACATTTCAGACTGAATGGATGGGTTTTAACTTCAGAAGATTTATTAGTCACACGACTTGCTGCTATATCCATGTTTAGTATTTGTTGTTGCCTTTCAATAATTTAAAAGGCTATAATTGTTCTTCTCAAACTCAAAGCATCAAAAATGTCAAAGCAGAAAGATCGGTGCATTTTCAAAAGGCCCAAAGGGCAAATCTGGTTTGTATGGAGTCCAACAGAGGTAGAACATCTGCTAGATGAATAGTTGTTAAACTTTGTAACAGATTTCATATCCAGAAAAAACAAGGCACCTTGAACCAGTAGAAATGCCATAGAATGCTATCATCCAACCTTGCTAATCCAAAAATAAGACAACGAAAAAACCAAGCACAACAATCCATTACATTTACAGCATTCATTCAAAGATAAAGTGCCATACTTGATTCAAACTGGAGCTAAGGAGAACGAACCATAGACTAACTCACATAAATGTGCAGCACTGCATGGGCAATGTGAAAAACTTAAAGAGTTTAAGCCGTCACCAAATATCAGATTCTCTAATTAAAGCAAATGAAGTGCACATTCCAAAGTTTGAACAAGATGCCAGTTCATACCAAAAGGAAGATAAGTCAAAGTTTTGTCAGCTGAAACTGCCTCAATTATGTTATTAATTTAAACGTCCAAACTCTGTTAATGTAATGCATGAAGCTTCTTCTGTCCTGTCTTGTGTGGTGCGGATGACACTGCACAAATATCTATAGAAGCAGCAACACCTCACATGATGCGTGAAGGACACAGCTTGATTCAAATCATAAAGATGTGAACTCTTGAACCTTGAACCTTGAACCATACGATCTATCCAGTGTTGCAATATTTCTTTTTGCACCTGTGTTTGGAGCCATTTGATAGCCTTGAGACAATGCCATTGCTTTAAAGTCACCATGGAGAGAGCCAGAGATTGAATTAGCAGAGCGGAAACACAAGCCCAGTAAGGCATATAAGCCAACATCACTGGAATTGATAAATATGGGAGGGCAAACTCATTTAGGAACTACAAAATGCACAGCAGGCTGTATTACTATAAAAAAGAATGAATTGCAAATGGTTTGCATGCCATTCAATGATTTGAAATGGATCAGTTGTAATCCTTATAAAGCATGAAGCCATGTATTCGTATGTATATCTATTTGTTAAAGTGGATTGTATGCCCCGTGAGACACTTAATCTACAAGTTTGCATCCACCCCAAGGCATCAAATGACTGTCAGAATGTTATAGATGTTTGAACATAGTGTAATAAAGCTCCGGAAGATTTTGAGGGAAGCTTGAAATTTTAGGGACTCCATTTTCTTTCTTTTTCAAAGACCATAAAAATGGTGAATTTGAATCGGACCTGGCATAAATAATATGTTTGTGCATGGCAGAACCCTACTTAAATACGACTGTAAGGCATCGACTATCCAAAGTGGAAGGTGGAGCAATTCATAGCCTCATAGTTGGGGTGGTATGGCTTTTCTAGCCATGTGTCTGCCTGCAAAATGAATTGGTACAGTATAGGTGTTGGAGGAAGTTATAAAAGCTTAATTGTAAAAAGCTTACATGATTGACCCCAAAAAAAACTGAGATTCTAAAGAGCTTACTTGATTGACCTCAAAACAATTGAGATTGATGGTTTGAAGTAATCCTCCTGTAATCTTGTAAACTTTCATTTCTTTAAAAAATTCTGCCAAACATAGTATATTAATAAACATAGATGTACATGGTTTTTCTTAAAAAAGGGGTGAAATCCCGTAGTCGGATTGTTGTCTATTTGACAATTAGGAGGAAGACTAGTTATGCTGGTTACTAAAGTACAAGTTAAAATTCTAGAACAAATAAATGATTGAAAGATTTGTAACAATATAATTTAGTAGCAGTGCTTAAAAAATATTATTAAATATAATAGACACAAGCATTTTATAGTTTTATGGTCAAGCACTGCACATGTTTGTCTTTTTGGCAGTCATTCACGCAGAAGTTGGCTAATAATAGGATTTGAAAGGTAAATTATATTTATTAATTTATTAATGAACTTTTTCAAAGATACTCAAGGTTCATGCAAATATATATATTTTTTAATGTATTCAAATGTTTAATGTTTGTTTACTATCACAATCTACATCTATACAAAATTACAATGTTTACAATTAATGTAAACACTTATATAAAATTGGTGATCAAGACATTCAAATTAGAAACATTATATGGATTTTAACAAAATGAAAATGCATGAACGTCATATGATCATCTTATAAGAAATCATATTAGAAAATCATACTATAGTTAGTTTTGTTAACATAACATCATATTAATAAAAAAATACATAGTTACAATAACACACATAATTAAAAAATTAATTTTGTTGTAGGTTCAAAGGCCACCACATTACTTTAATAACATCATGTTGATTTATCACAACAAATCAAAAGGATGTATTGTATATTTCCCTCAAGGGTTATAACTTAGAGACAAAGAACATAATAAATCCTCTTCATTTTTGCAGTTTTTATTTGTTTTATCTTGGAGTATTGATTAAATGAGAATGGTGTTTATATTCATAGACTTGGAGAGAGCAATGAAGGTTAAACCAACCCTCTACATCATCAGTATCTATTATGGCCCTTCATTATGTAAGCACTTGCAACATGTTATGATTAAAGACGTTATTTTGGTAGGGATTTGTGTAAAACTACCTTTTGTAATAGGTAGAATGGAGACAAACATTGGGTTATTAATATCTCATGGCATATCCACATAATTATCAAATTTTACAATCACATATAATAATAGCTCTAGAAGTTGAATACCTTGATGATTGACTATATAAATTTATAGTATTATACGTTCTACTAACTAAGCCAACATTTACCACCAAGTTGTACACCAACATTATGCAAATACTAACACACATTAGAACCAGGAAGTCCAAATGATCATCATTAACATCATGTGATTATATATGTAGGTATATACAAATACCGTGCATAATTGGTGTGGTAAAAAAATGTAATTACTCATCATGTAACTTTCATTGTACTAATTACAAAATAAGCATTAAGGACGTGACAGGTCTCTCACTAACATAAAAAATAGTTTTACCCAAATATTAAAGGACACAATACAATTTAAGTAATGAATTACATGTACTTCATAGCAGGATTGAGAATCTATCATAAAAAAATATAGGCCCTAATGATTCCTAGTTATTCACTAAGAACTATAAGAACATATTTCTAATTGTTTATGAGGATGATTCTAAATGTAATATAACTCAACAAAAACAATTTATTTCCCTTTTCATAAGAGCTATATATAAAATAGGTAGAATGCACACATAAATTGCCAACAATAATAGATTATTCATATTCTCAAATAAAATTAATAATTGATCCTTGAAATGGTGAAATTTTCATTCCCATGTCATTTCTCATTTCCCATGTAAATTTAGGGTCCTTCTATACCATTACTCACACACATTCTTTCACATTTACCTCCCACCTTATCTATATACACATGCAATCCAATATATTCTCCTAGATTATGTATTTATTATGCCTATTCATGTATCCATCCTCTTAAATTTGTTTTTGATATTAGGGATAAGCAGATTTTGAAGGGATCTGTAACCCTTTACAACAAGAAAAGCCAGGCTGCAGAAAGGACAGCCTGTAAGCCAACAAAAAAGCCAGCACCCAAACAAAACCCATCAAGATTTACAATTAGCACTTTTCTTGTGGGAGTGAAGAGTCATGTCGAAAGAAGGCCGTGAAGATTTATCTTTTTTACCCTTGACAGTAATCCATCCTTCTTCCACCTGCGCAGCCATACTATGCCATACCTTCTTAATATTTTCATGGTGATGAAAGCCATCAACCTTACACTTGGGGTTGTCCTCATGACTACTTTGTAAAGATAGTGACTTATCAGAAAAGCTACCGGGATGAACAACGGAGGCACTTTCACCCGGAGAGGCAGCCAATGGCTCAATAGGGGTTGCCTTAACAACCTCACCAATAGAGACGACCGGAGGGGGGGTTCCAAGGTCCTGTGGTTCCGAAGTAGCCACCTCAGAAAAACTCTTGTTATGATCAACATTCTTCTCAACCGTATAATGACGTTGAGAAGCGCCAATCCACCAAGTTGCCTTATGTATTTTTTTCTCAAATCCACATTGAGCAGCAACATGTCCAGTTTTAAAGCATCTTCTACAACGGAAAGGTAATCCTTCATAATCCAGTGATTGGACCCAAGTCCCCTTGGAGCATTCTAATGAAACCTCAGCAGGAAGTCCATTTGTAACATCAATTTCTACAAGTATTCGAGCAAATGTGGAATGAAAGATATCTGAAGATTCTTCGTCAACGAACAGAAAGTCCCCAAGAGCCTCTCCCACCGATTCCAGAAGAGAATCCTTCCAGAGATGGAGGGGGAGATTAGGAAGGCACACCCAGATCGGGAATTTATTAAAGGTTTCAGAAACAGGACTAAAATTTGAATGCCAGGGTTTGATCAATAGCTGATATTGATCCCCCCAACTAAAAAAATGACCACATAAGATAGTATTTCTGTCCTGGATATTATCAAATTTAACAACAAAGAATCCCTTGGCCAAAGGGAAGATGTGAATTTTACCAGACAAAAGAGGTTCCCACTCCTTGGAAATCCATGTTGCTGGGGAGGCTTTGGCCGTAGCCCCTAAACCTGCAGATAATCCCCACGCTCAGAGAGCTCACTCTCTTCATCGCTATTTCTCTATTACTTCATCCTTTAGTTTCAATCAAGAATAGCATTTCTCAATAGGGATAAAACTCCGCCCTGCTTGATATTGGCCCCCCCCCATGGCCAGCGTAAACGCCAGCCGTTTAAGCGCCAGCCATCACCACCACCCACCCTCGCCGCGCCATCGCAACACCAACTTCCATAGTTCTAGCCATCCAATCGACCCACGCCCAATCCTTCTTAAATTTGTTATTGACATGGATTTTACCATTTCCATGTCCTAGGTGATTTCAATGGGTACAAGGTTGATCCCACATCCATGAATTTGACCCTTGATTTTTCAAAATTCAAATTCAAATTTTGGTTGATTGTCACCCATTCTTTTCCTACCGTAACTCCACTAAGCAGAGATTTGCATGAGTTATTTGTTGTTGTTTTATCTAAAGGAATTCAACTACATTCATTTATCATCATCAAACATTAAAGAAATATCATTTGCATTCAAGGAGCATGCTAGGAACACCCACATTAGACCACCTAAAATGGTCCTAGATCTACATGATCATCTTAAGAGCATTTGCATAATTGATGCTTCTTGTTTTTAATCATTGGCATGATCGTAAAGCCAACCTATTTTAGAGGGGTTGACCTAGGAGAATATATTCTTGAGTGAAAAGTATTTGTAAATACCACTATCCTATATAATAGAGTAGGTGGAGGAGAAATCAATAAACTAGAAGCAAAATTGCACACTATTTGAGATTATATCCATATAGTAGAGGAAAAATTTACAGAGTGAACATGAAAATTAACTAAGGTATAAAATTGACCTAGGTAGAAATATATATATCCTTACCTTTCTCGACATTGAGATCTTCTGATTTCAATACCTACAACACTACACATCTACATACACCTATTCCTATGAAGATACATCATGCGATGTGAGTACATTTCATGCATTACTTTTTATATTGTATAATAGTTAATATAAAATAGGTTACAATATGAGCCAAAAGGTTGATGATAATTTGTGGAACCAAAACATAACCAAAGTATACTAAAGAGAAACAATAATAGTAACCACCAAATAAAATACTAAAAACAATAATTGTGATGCTTATATTTTACTTCAAGTACTACAAGTCACAACAACCATATATACTACTTGAATTTAAACTAGCAATTGCACCTTAATGTGCAATGGGTATGTCGAGGAGGTCATAAAGATGGATTGTTTGGTCCTTAAGTGAATGATGTGTTATGCTCAACATGGATCCCCATAGACATGGGTCATATTTGGATTGTTGGTATAAAATGGGCGATTGAAAGTCAATTTCTTTGAGTTTAGGTACGGGTTTCATGTTAAGTAGTGTGAGATTCAAGTTAAAAAATTTCATGATTGTTTGATTGGAAGTGTATATGCATAGTCCACTACATGTGATATTTAGAGCTTGCAAGAATATGAGTATTTTAATAGGGAGATATGTGGACAAGTTAGTAGTCGAATTGACAAGGACGCTAACATACATTGACATGTAGGTATGTTGTCTATACCTTTGATAAATCACATGCTAATGGTAATAGTTTTAATGAAATATTGAGTTATAGTATCCTTCATTGCCTTGACCATTTTTATGATAAAATATTTGAGGGATCAAAACATAAACCAAGGGGATAGTAATGTGGAGTTGCATTTTTACAATTGTCAATACTGAGAAACAAGGTGAAACTACTACAATAAAATATTCTTCAAAGTGTATGCAAATTTGAGATAAATTTATTAATATAGGATTACCATAACAGGTTAGATGTAGATGCAAAAATTAGTAATAAGAACATAATCAACAAACTATAGTGACACAACATTTTTGTGGAGAAATACTTCTAAGAAAAAACTCCACTAGAGGAGGACAAATATTTATCAATCTTCAATGCACATGGTACAATATCAACACACTGAAATCCACAATTTGATAGCATCTAGACAACAAGTGTATACTTATAAAAAATGATTGTAAAACCATTATCTAGGCAGAGAGAGGCCAAAACCATAATTTTTTTTACCACAATAATTGATATCAAAACCATGGTATCATGTAAAAACACCATGCCCACTTTAGAGAGCATCTTTTGAGAAAAGTAAATAAAGTAATGAATTCACATGGGCATCACATGGGATCAATCAATGAGTCCCCTCATAGAAAACTTAACAACAAAGGCATCTTTGAACAATAACCTCTTGATGGCTCACAACCTCAAGTTTAGAGCTCCATTTTGAATTCCCCTAACTCATATGGGTCCCATCCACTATGACAAGATTCTCCACTTCTTCCTTTAACACCTAAGAATGGAAAAATGCCTTAAATGAGTTCAAAGTCGATTGTTACAACCACCACCATAATGATCCACTTCCTTCATGAATGTATATGAAAACTAATGCCAACATTCCTAGGAAAATTGAAATACAAATTAATTTTCCAATTACACCCTAGGCATCCAAGTACACCTTCCAAAAGTGTTGGATATACATAACATATATACATAGCATTACAAGTTTAATGACACCTTAAACCTAACATTATCCCACTTGACATTATACATTATACATACATCCATAGGAAACATAAATGTCCAATTAAGTACAAGATCCAAGGCCATGACTTTCTTGCAGGTCAAGAGAACTTAGTTGTGGTCATTAACTTTGTTAGGGATTCTGCAACCTTTTCTTGAGCGTAAAACTTCTATAACGAGACCTTACCATTCTCTGCTATCTCTCACACAAAGTGATACTCAACATGCTTAGTATGAGCATGATACATGGGATTCCTACCAAATAAATAACACTTTGAATATCACTAATTTTAATAACCTTGCAATAAGAACTAATACCTATACAAAGTTTTTGTAATAAAACTAGTTCTTTAGAGGCATGTTTAGTAGCCATATATATATTTTGGTTGTAGAAAAAGAAACTGTGGGCTATCTCTTATTCATCTAACTCACTGTACTTCCAAATAAATAAAATACATAGCCACCAATGGACCTTTGACTAACCAAGTCACAAGCTTAATTTGCGTCCACAAAGACCTGCATGTTCAATAAATTATCCACATCATTCTTATCATGATAACTGTTGAAAATTTGTGCTCCCTTGTATTTTCCCTCTTATGATAACTAATTTGATAGATTATTGTGGGTTCATCCATGCCAATTATGCTTTTTCTTGTGGTTTCCCTTGCCTTTCCCTTAGTCAATTGCTTAAATTGAAAATCTTGAAATTGGCTAAGTGTGAGGGTTTTCTAGGTCTTCCATATTGTAGAGAACCCAAATGGGTATCCCCAACTCAAATTTGAAGAAAATTAGGTTAAAATTGGCTAAGTTATGTGCTTGTGGGTTTTGGCTCTCTTGCTGGCCTTTTATAGAAAAAGATAATTGAACTACTCCAACGTTTTCAATTGGTTCCAAGGTGCATTTTAGTAGCGGGTCAAGTTTTTGAAAAGGCCAATAGGAGGAAGGTTTAGAAGCCAAGGGTTTATTTGGAAGAAGATAGTCCACAAGGTTTGAGTGACATCATATTTGAGTCATTATAGTATTGACTGCAGGTAATTCTAAGTGGACTAAAGATTTGCATGCAACAAGCATAGGTTTAGTAGAGCTTCAGAGCTCCACAAAAGACTAAAGCAAGATAATGATGGGGAAGTGAGTAGTTCCAAGTGAACCATTTCAAAGGACAAATCATGAAGTTCATATGGAGGTTGAAGTCTAGCATGGACCCAATGGAGGTTTAGTTTCTACACGATTTGATTTCACATGTTTAGTTTTTGGACTAATTTTGTATGGTCAGATGGAGGTCAAATATTCACAAAGACAAAGTAGATAAAGTGTAGAAGGGGAGCTTAGTTAGAAAGATGGAGATGGCCAAAACCACAAAAGTGTAGAAGTGAAGGCAAAGGATAACAATGGTAAATGTGCTAAAGGAACTTAAAGACACATAATGAAGAATAAGACAAAATCAAAGTATAACAAGGTGAAGAAAAAAGAGCAAGAGGATGCAGCAATTTTAATGGTTCTCAAAATTGCTGAGATCCCCACTCTTGCGAGATTTTTTGAGCCTATAAGATCTTGATGGGGGTGTGTGCAAGAAGTTGAGTCCACTTTTCGACCAAAAAGTGGAAGAATTTTCCCTGATTTTCAGAATTTGTCACATTTGACCTTAAAATTTGAAGCACTTAGAGATGGAATCTTAAAAAAGTCACTAATTATAAAATTTAGTACTTGGAGTTTAGTTTCCAAATATGTAATTTATTTTAATATCGAGATGATACAAATTGATTTTCAATAGACATTTCTAAATACCACTATTTAAAAGTCACTTTTTTTTTATCATATCATGCACATGTACATCATCCATATTTTGACCTAAATAATCGTATTTTTGTAAATACTTTTGGGAAAAGATTTGTTACTCATTGAAGCATGCTTTGAATATTTTTTTGTAATTTTTGGTTGAATATTTTTTTGCTAATTTTTTATTGGCCATATTTTGTTGTTTTAAAATCATTGTGTGACGCCATGCATAAGACTAATCTAAAATTATCATTTGATTGTTTTTTCAAATTCAAAAGAATTGTCTCAAGTACCATACACAATCTTATTTTTACAACTATTTTAATAAAAGTTATTAAAACACTAAAACCCCGGATATTTCAAGTAAGTTTATGGACTAGTTTCATCTAAATTAATTGAAAATAGAAAAAATAATCTTAATTCAAAATTACACGACGAATCTATAATTTAATCTATAATTGGCATTTTAATTTATTAATTTTGCAAAAAGGTCTTTTAGACATATATTTAAAGTCACTATTTTCCTCGACATTGATTACGACCTCTTGTTAGGTCAAACCGTGTCCAAAGCTTCGCCTCGTCCCAAGCCTTTTTCTTGAACCAAAACAAAAGTAAAAACTGGATCAGTAATATAATTCTTAAAATGGATCCCGTTTACATTTTAATATTTTTAATATTTTAACAAAACGAGATCCCATTTTGAAAATAGGGCCCCATTCTATAAAATCAGATCTTGTTTTTCCCATTTCTTAAAAGCATAATTTTTTTTTATCCTTTTATGAATTGGGATCCCATTTCGTAAACACAAAAAAATATTTTTTTTATGAAACGGGATCCTGTTTTTGGCTTGGGACCTTGAAGTGAAACAGGATACTGTTTGCTAAATAATGGGATCCCGCTTTGTTTTTCCTAATTTCAAGTTTTTTTCTAAGTCTGGAACTTCCACCTTAAGTGGACTCAACTTTGTGCTTTCACCCATGGTTTCATACTTTTCATAGGATCTTGATGGTTTTATACTTTTGATAAGATACCGATGGTGCTCGACTTTCTACCAAATATTGATCAAGCTCGATTTTCCATAATATCCATATAGAGGTCAAAAGACCACAATATCGTGATGATGACCACTTCCCACAAAGTCACATATCTTGATGGAGGTCAAGTTTCTACAAAGGGTAAAAATAGAGAGAACTCCTAGGAAATGGATTCAAGGTTGTAACAAATCCTAAAACTCCTAGATCTCGCGTTATAGAAGTTTCATGGTCTTCAATGCATTTTGGTGTGATTTTTTGGAAAAGAACGACACCCACATCTCATTTATGATTTGTAGACCCACTTTTTGTTAGGCAGACATTTTTAGGCCACGATTTGCAACAAATTTTATGGGTTTTTTTGTATCCCCCAACAAAATCATCAATACATAAGTATGATAGACCGAGCTTTTGGGAGGATTTCCACGCTTGTAGATCAAATATATGTTTAGATATGTTAGATTCTTATAGGGCTATGACTAGGGTTTCCCTCCCTATTATATTTTTCTCTCTCAACTTGACATTTTATATCTCTAACATATCTAGATTCTGTAAACTAATAGTCTAACCTTTACTATTATATAATATAAATAGTCAGCTTAAATGCCTTTTACTTAAAAAAATAAAGAAATAAAAAAAATAAAAAAATAAAAAATAAAAAATAAAAAAATAAAACACATTTGTATATTCATTGTAAGGGGTTCTTTTGAAGAGGTCTACAACTCTACAAGTCCACTTTGTAAAATAGGTCCATGTCTTTAGATTAATAAAACTACTATTTCACCTCTTTTAACTTCTGACGTGGTCCATGAAACCCTTTTACCTTCACATTTGAAT
>VDFB02392156.1:0-87270 GCA_007258455.2 Sequoia sempervirens | reverse complement strand
CCATTAGTACTCCTTCTTCAGTAGTTTCAAGAGACATAAATACAACTTTTTTTTTTTCATCTCTAGAGAGATCCTCATCTTCTTCATTAGTAGAGTAATCTTCTTCCTCATTATTTAGAAACTATTATGTCCTTTGTTCCATCTGTGAAATGATTTATTTACAAACCTTTTCTCACCATTGTTGGAACCTTTATAGGACACTTAGCCATAAAATATCCTACTTCACCATAATTGGAACACTTAAAATATATATTTCATTTGTACTTACTAGAACCTCTTTGTAGTTTCCTAAAAAAAAATTCTTCTTCTAGATCATATCCAATATCATAAACTTCATCAACCTACTTCTTATATACTTTGAATGTTTCCTCCTTTATGATAGAATATTCAGTTTAAGCAATCAATATTCCACATAATGGATCTATTTTTAATGCATTCAAATCCTTAGCTTTTTCAATATTAGAGACTTAAAATGAAATATTCTATAAAGAGATCTAAGTACATTTTTCACAACCACACCTTCTTTAATTTCTTCACCAATGCCTCTAATGGAATAGAAAACCTCATTAACTCTAAGCAAGAAGGTGGAAATTATTTCATTGTCCTTGATTTTCATACTTTAAAATTGAGCTCTATGAGTTTTTAACCTTGCTTCTTTCACCATATCATCTCCTTCATAAATAGTATACAATTTTTCCCATACTTCCTTCATTATCTTGTAGTACATGACCTTCAAAAATTTAGAGTTAGATAAACCACACAAAATAGCATTCCTAGCTTTAGCTTTATTCTCATAAGCCTTCCTTCTAGTAGGATCTCATGGTGGATTTTCAAGAATGATATATCCTTGTACAACTGACATACAAACATCAATACCTAGATGAATCAAGTAATATTTCATCTAGGAACTCCATAAACCATAATTAGGTCAATCAAAGAGAGGTGGCCTAGTTGCAAGCAAACCTTCTTAGGGGGTTGACTGTGCCATCCTTGATCAGCCTCAAGTTTTTAAACTTCTAGAGAGGAACCTTTCTCTAATAAAAATTGAAGGGCACACAATCTACTGAGAGGGGGTAGTGAATCAATAGATTCAACCTATATCCTCCGACAAATGGCATCTACCAACTTGTCTTAATTAATTAGTAAATTAATCAGTGAAAAGGTGAGCCCCACCAACCTTATTCACCTTAGGGTAAATTAATTCGCTTGCTAGAATATGCTAGAAGAAGTTAGAATAAGCTACCATAAGGTCGGAGGGAAATTCAAAAAAATTGAGAAAACCTTCTCTTATGCTATTGTTATATAGTTTTTCAACATGAAAACACTTAATCACATAAGTTGTTAATTTTAACACAAAATAATATAACACCATATATACGTGGAAACCTAAGATGGGAAAAACCATGATGAGAATAGTTGTTTAGGTCTACTAGCCAAATTAAACCTCACAAGTAGATTAAAGTATAAATTTTAGAGAGTAGGGGAAACATAGGTTAGCTTGTATTTGATATGATTGTATTTAGACACTCATGTATATTTTGATTTGAGCTTTCGAGCTCCATTTCTGACTGTCACTCTAATATTGTACTATGACACTATTTTTGGATATATATATATATATATATATATATATATATATATATATGAGATGCATTGCTTGGGCAGTGACAATGTGGTGTGTACATGAGTTTTATATATTTTTTTATGTAATGATTATATGATTCATGATATTGTAATGATGATTCCTATATGATGTGATGATGTATATTTCTATATGATTCTTACATTAGTGTGTTTTCTAGATTATTATGAGATGATTTATGATGCATATTATTTATGTATACAATGCTTAACATGGATGTAATTTATTAATGAAATATGATTATTAATGCTAATAATTGTGATGTTTTTTAATGGTGCATAGTACTTTATGGAGAATGACACTAATAGGTGTGTGGATGTAGGATGATGTGATATGCTATTTTAGGATGTGATTTAATATGATGTGATATGATGACACACACATTATTATGATTATGATTATGATTTTTACCTATATGTAAGATGGATTAATGACATAGTTATACATATGATATGGCACCTAAAATGAGTGTGCATGCAACATGACATGGTTTTTGATTTCATGGTACAACATCAAAATGTGGGGGAGGACTAACAAAATAAATGCTTTCTAGAAGAAGAGGTTAGAGAGAAGGGAGGAATAGTTAGTAAGATTAATGTAATTAGAAATGAAGTGATTGTTAGAAACCAAGATCAAACATGCAAACCAAAAAACCTTCGAAGAACCTTGAACATGCTCTGCATTGAGAATCTCCAAAAAAGTTGAGAAGGGGCTGCAAATCAAGGCTCTGATACTAGGTTAGAAACTAAGATCAGACATGCAAACCAGAAAAGCCTTCCACAGAAGAGAAAAATAGAAAAAGAAAGAGCTTTGCAAAAAGATGTGCAAAATATTATTATTCAGGAATTCATAATTACATGAGATGATTTGCTTTATAAAAGAAAAATATGCATAACCCTAATCTTATCTTGAGCAACAAGATAGCTCAACAAGATAAGGATGAGAATAATTAACCTAGGGAGTAAAATATTACCTAAGTAAAGTTATGCAAGTGTAATTAAATATTAATTACACTAACAGTGATGAGTAAGACACTTTGATCTTTGATAAATGTACATATACCATCATTGAGTACTTTTATTTTTCAAATAGATGATGTACACTGAGGTATGGAATAACCAAGGTGTGAAATGCCATCCCTTTGTATAGATAGACACATTTAAGACAAGGAGTGTCATGACTGATAACAATGTCAACAAAACCTTGTCAAAGCATGTGAGAGAGTGACCATAAAACATGTTGATCTTGATGCAAGAAAGCGTTAGATGACCTTTAACTTCCATAGGATTCTTCGATAATTCCAAATGGAACCTAATCACACACAAGGAACTTAGTTTCCCTAGACATTTTGTCAAGATAAACCACAAACAAAAATCAAAAAGAAAATTCATGATCCATCTTCACTCCTCTAATCACTCTAGATATCCTCGAGAAGTATAGGAAAATGAGAAAAGATAAATCAAATAAAATATAAGACTCGCTAGGCCAAATGATTCAACATTCATTTAGCTCTTCTTTCCAAATATGGAGGATTATAGAGATAGTGTCTAGTTTTAGGAAGGGTACACCTCATATAAGATGTCTGGTCTAGTTTCAAGGGTACAACAAACTATATAAGATGAGTGATAGATGATGATGAAGATAGATAGTGTTGATTAGGCAATTTATTAGTTAGGTGTGAAGGCTAGTTTGATATTTTGTTTGTTGTTTCATAATTTTTTAAGCTTTGTGTTTGCAAGATATTTTTTATGTTTGTTCAAAGTGTCAAACTCTACAAGGGATAATTTATTATGGATGGTGAATATTAGCATGCGGAAATTTTTTTATTAAAAAAAAATAGTTGAAAATTATAAATTCAAAGAGTATTGCTCTATAATGAATGGTCCTATATTATTATCATACAAAAATATTTTTTAAAGCTTTTTTTATATGTAAAAGTAAGACATTGTAATTTTAAATTTATTTTTTTAAAGCTTTTTTTATGTGTAAGAGTATGACTTGATGTATATGATCTCTCAAGAAATAAAGTATTCTATTTCTAGTCTTTATACTCTATAAGGATTACTAGGATGTTATAATGAAAGAAACCTCTAGTCACATTTTTAAATTGAATGTTAAAAATGAAATTAGATCTCTAAAGAATAAAGTTTCAAAATTTCTTGTCCATTAAAAGTGGATAGTAAATTTTATCTATTTTAAAGAAATATACCACAATAAAATTATATTTAAAATATATTTGATGATGTTTATTTTATTAAATAGTTTTTATAATGAATATGTATTATAAACAAATTATATTTTTTTTAAGAAAACTAATTTAATGTAGTTTCTAATGTTTCATATCAAAATTATAATAGAAAACATTCAAATTATTGTATGAGTTATTTCTTGAAATATTACTAAGTCTACCATACAAATTGTGGTGAAAAAATATATAATCATATAATAGATACAAATCAAAATTGTGAAGTGCAATGAGGGTGGAAAATATATTTTCTATTTTCGTATGCATTACATTAATTGAAAAATAATTTAGCTAAATATTCTAAATGGTAATAACCTTTTTTGTATTGATCAAAGTTATTTATATAAATTTGTGACAAAGGAAACATCCAAAATGGAATAAAAAAGACTTGAAACAAAAGGAATAGTATATTTGTTTCATTGTTACACTTTATTTGTTAATAATTGATTAGAGCAATGTGTGCACAACTTGAATATGATCATTTACATAATTTAGTACATGAAAGTACTCCATATAATTTTTTCATAACCATACGATGTAAAAGCAATCATTGTCACAAATTAAATTCTAATAGTGATAGAATCGATATACTTGACAAGGTCATCTCAAATGACTTCAAATTTTGAAATCCAAACTCACAAGTTAATAATTAGATTATAATTAACTTTCAAAGTAACCTTTTAAAAGCCAATGGTAAGAGTAGTACTTTATAAACAACGCCTTATTGATTATGCACAATGATACAATATTCTTCCGAGAGAGAACTAATTATATCGTTTCCAATAAAGTGAAAAACAGCATTGATGGCAATGCAAGTCTTAGCAGACCAAATTTCCATTCGTGATAGCCGTCGGCTTATTTTTCTAAACTCCAGACTAATGAGAGAATTCGATATTCGACTTACGTATCCGTTCTACAGTCTGTGAACATGTCAAATTAGGTTTGCCGGTGCGAGAATAAGCTTTAAAGTCGGTAGTAAATTGCCCCACGACAAGACCTGTGAAAACATAAATCTTTGGAGAAAAGACTTTTACGACTACGACGGCGGATGTCGGAAGGGAGACTTCTTTTACAATGGTAAAGAAAACTCGTATCCGACGCGGAGCCATTGGTCACCTTGCTTCTTCTAGACGCTTCACTACAGTTCCAAAAGAAACCAAAGAGACCAATAAATAGTGAGAGCGCCTGCTCATTTGTTACTGATTAAAGGATTTTCATAGAAGTGTGAGCAGGCCAAGTTACAGGCCGTTTCCATTTCTTTGTGTATAGTAGCAGTATTTCATTAATAAAGCCTTGCCTTACCAATCCCCACTAGTGGTCTCCCCTCCCAGTTAACTATTGAACAAAAAAGCCTGGTTTTTTCAAGGCTCTGGGTATACTCTTTCATATGCTTGAACATCAATCAATGAGATAATACTGAGTGTTTCTTGTGTTGTTTGCTTATCGCCCTTCGTCGGCAAGGATAGAAGAGTAGTTTGCTGTGTTTGAAGTTCTGAAGCGAGGTGTTCGAGTAAATAGACCGGTCGAACTTTTTTGGGAAGATCCGGTCGACATTTGGTCAGAGTGGCTGAAAAATTCATTTGGTGGTGTGGTTAATTCTTTGAGTGTTTGTAGTATAGAGAAGTATATTGCTTTTGAGTTATGGCGCCGACCAGTTTGCCTCCGGGGTTCAGGTTTCATCCCACGGATGAAGAGCTGGTGGCTTACTATTTGAAAAAGAAAGTTCATGGCCAAAAAATTGAACTTGAGGTCATTCCTGAGGTTGATCTTTACAAATGCGAGCCATGGGACTTGCCTGGTAAGATGATTTCTTTTTACATTTTAGTCACAACTAGCTAAGACAGTGAAACCCAGATCTTGCATGTACTACTTCTGTTCTCTTTTCTATGTTATGTCTTCATGGATTATAAAGTATTAGAATCCTCAACCTTTGGTTTGTTGCTGCTGAATCATGTTAATTTGGGCTGATCGGTTGGGATTCCGACCTCCTATATTGAAATAATTTGTTGCTTTTGAAGGTTCTAACCGTTTTGATTTTCATACGTAACGTTCTTTGAGATTGGTTTGTTCATAGTGTGTTGTCTTACTAAGAGCTCCTGGATCTGCTGCCTATTATATTTGATTTCGATGAATAAGTAAACATTCCATTCTCTTTCATTATGGCCTATACCATTTTGGATTTGAGAGTTATTGTAGCATGGCAAGTTTCTCTTCTTTACGCTGTCAAATTTTCCCAAAATAAGCATATTAGACCTCCCACTTCTTCTTGATGGCCGCACTACCATTTACCTGGTTATAATTTATTGATTCTAAAAGGAGATTTTTGTTCTTTTGCATTCCCTACTCTATGCAGTTGAATGTTAATGACCATTATTATCTTCGACCGGCATGCTAAAACGTAAAACGCTGATTATGGTTGTTTTTGCTTGATTCTGATAGCGATTCTCTATTACTGAACTGCTTCTCCATTTATATTCTAGAATATGAGTAAGTAAATTGGGTAATTGATCAAAACTTACAGAATTCCTTAAAAACGATGAAAATTGCGGGCAAGTTTTAGAAGAAAAATATAACGAGTTTTAACTCAACAGTTATAGAGGGTTTTGTGCGGTTGATTATTTTGATTTTTCTTTTGCTATTTGCAGATAAATCTTTTCTGCCAGGGAGAGATATGGAATGGTACTTTTTCAGTCCAAGGGACAGAAAGTATCCAAATGGTTCACGAACAAACCGAGCGACAGAGGCAGGTTACTGGAAGGCTACGGGAAAGGACCGCAAGGTTAGTTCTCATATGCGCTCTATTGGAATGAAGAAAACTCTTGTTTTCTACCGAGGGCGTGCTCCTCATGGTAGTCGAACAGACTGGGTCATGCACGAGTATCGTCTCGATGAGAAGGAATGCGAAGGCTCAGGATATTTGCAGGTTCGAATCTCATCACTTTCTCAAATTTTCAGATTTGATAGCAATACTTGTTAGTGGTTACTTGAATAATTGCTTAGGATATGGCCAGATAGATTCAGTGTTTTACCTTTAATGTCCACTTTCGAGTTGTCTTTATCTATGGACAACTGTAGATGGCCTCCTAGGGATCATACCCACTTCAAAAATAAGAGAAAATTCAAAGAACTCAGTGTAATTGTCCTAGGTTCAACGAAAAAAACACCTAAAACTTTTACAGAGCCCCACTTCGCAGTAACCTGGTTGGTTAAAATTTTGAGAATTATAAAAAATATCAAAATTTAAGTAGAGATTAATTTTTTATTATTTTAAAAATTATATTTTATTTGAAGTTGAAAAATAACATGTAATAGACAATTAAAATATTTAAAAAACATATGTATTTTATTTAAAGTTGAAAATTAACATATAACAGAATTAACATGATTAAAGATGTATGTTAATTTTTAATTAATTAATAAAATATGATCAAAGATGCATTTTGAGGTTTACATCTTGTTACCTACAGTTTCTCATTATGATGGTCTAAATGGGCTTCTAAGTCATTTCAAACATTGCAACTTTTTATGAACAACGAGCAATTCATAAAATATATTTTCTTCCACTCTTAAACAAGCAGTCACAGTTTTACTGTAACACTATATGATGCCTTTGTAAAACAGAAGCAACTCTAAGATCAATATATCTCAACATATATTCTAAATTAATTAGATAAATATTGTAAAAATGTTAAAAATAATATAATGGTTCTACATTTCATATAATAATTAAAGAAATACGAGTCTTAGAATAATAGTGTAAATTTTTTATTAATATATATATATATATATATTATTGAAATGTATATGTATATATAATCTTTTCCATATACACAATTTTTAATTGTTCCGTCACGTTGGGTTGCCTTTCTGGCAACATAAGTCTACATAGACAGTACCGTTTGATCTCCATTAAATACACGAGAATGAATTAAATGGACAAGTACGATATACAGGGAGGTCATTCTTATACCGAACGGTTAACAGATATTCTACATCACTGGGAGAAACCCAAAAGAGTTTGATAACATAAAATCTATTTAAAAATAACAATGGTGCCTTCTTATCTCCATATTATACTGTCAACACGTTTTTGAAAAATTATGTAATAACGATGAATTGCTACCGTTTCTAATAGTTAAGCTACAGTTTCTAAAACGAAATTGTTGAAACCTCAACATTTGATTGCATAATTGATGTGGTTGGATCTGAAATATGCAGGATGCATATGCTCTGTGTCGAGTTTTCAAGAAAGGTGGACCAGGACCCAAAACTGCCGAACAATATGGGGCACCTGTCGACAATGTGAGCAGTTTTTATAATGACAACATGCTTATGGATGAAAAATTATCTCCATTAACTCAGGAGGACGAGGGCGGCCAAACGCACTCAAGAATTCCATCCGAAACGTCCTCTGAAGTTATAAACGACAATGCAGCTACAAACAGATGGTTGCGCTTCCCGGCTGATGAATCTGACAGCTGCAATGTTTATCGATCACCCAATGAATCGACAAGCCAGCCCTGTGTATGATCTTCATGTTTCCCTCGTACAATTCTTACTTTCTCGGTAGTCGAGACTTGAACTTATTGACAGATTTTTGTTTTCGTTTTATGATGGGTTTTGCAGGTTGAGAACAATCCTCCATTTGTATACGATGCTTCAGTACCAGAGGATATTGACGGTCTTTCACTTTCTGAGTCGAGGATGATTGCTAGATATTACGAGCAAGTTAATTCATCAATTGCCGATGAATCAAGACTAGTTGAAGATCTTTACATAAAAGCACAGGCATCCCAGGGGAACAATTATACCAACCAATTCATAAACGACGATTGTGACAGTTTTCTTAATGCTGACTATCTTCAACTTGATGATCTTCCGTCAGAGAAAAGCTCACAAGATCTCCACAAGAAACCCAGTGCTGCAAAACAAGAAGGAGGCGCGTTTAGTTTATACGACTATGCTTTACAAGATAATTGTATTGGTGGTTACTTTGAAATGCCTGAGCAGCCTCTCTTCTATAATACTTTTATGCGACAAGATTCAGACCCAGAGGTGAGCTTTCATGCACATTTAGTTTTTTTATCTAGTTAAAATGAGTAGATATAGAGTCAGTTTCCTCGACGGTTATAATTTCCTTGTGGTTATCTTGTTTGCTTAAGTACTCTAATAAGATTGTTTGCAAATGTTTATATTTCACTTCTATTTTCTAGCGTTATGATTTTTTTCACTCTGAGGCAAAGAGTTTTGAATGTACAGATAATCCTAAAACACTTTAATCCGGGAGCTTTTTCAGGAGCAAACATCTCGACTACAGAAGGTATGCTAAATCTGTTGTGTTCTTTTTAGCTGGGTTGCTTCTATTTGTGAGTATAGCATCCGAAAAACATAATCCTTAAGACGATTTTTTCATTATTAACGTCGTGCATTCCTGTAAGACCAGTAGTACATTGTCATTCATCTGATATTTTCAATGTTATGTTGAGTCTAATATACCATCAAAATTAAAACTGTTCATGCATCTTTAGATAAGTATCGTTTCAATTTTATTAAATTTACTCTTTTAGAATGTGCATGGAATGTGACATTATCATTAATTGTTCAATGATTCAATGTTTAAGTGGAGTGGATAATTAAATAATCCAGAGAGCATACATCTTTAGAAAGAAATAATTCAATTATCTTTACATGATTTTTCATTGATAGACCTTGAGTCCTTGGTGCTGATTTTATGGCTATTGAACATATGCATGTGCACAAAATACTTTTGTTTCAACTGAACTAGGAAGAACAATATAGGAACTGTTTAGGATCTTCCAAGTTTCCAACAATAATTTCTGCATATTGGGAAGTCCGGGAAGGTTCAGTGCTTCACTTCTGTGAGTATCATCTAGATGCAATGAGTGCTATGCATACCAATCATTATCATGAGAGATGGGTTCTTGTGAATCACTACTCATGAAACATGGGTCAATGATTTTGACTCGTAAAACTACATGCTTGAATCCTGATAGCAATATCATAAATCCGTTACTGATGCTAGTTTTTTGTCAAATGTATTACGTCAACTCTATTATATTTTTAGATCCTAATGTTTGTCTCAAGACTCACGATACCATTCTTCACACTTCCAAAGACATGGAATTGTAAGGTTTAAGCGGTGTAACTTAAACAGTGTAGCTTTTTACTAGTTTTTCAGTAGGTTCTACTTATTAATGTGATTAAAATGAACTATCTAAACAAGTCAAAACATAGAATGTACTATTTAAACCAAACCCACCCATCTTGCTTCATTTGAACAGTCTCAAATCTTAACACATTACGCCGTGCTTCAACAGCTCTCAAATCTTAATACATTACACCTTTTCTAATAGTACTTCAAGTCGAGCAACTCTATTGAAAAAGCTAACATTTTGAGGCTTTTGCACGCCGTGTGTTTCACTCAACAGGAGGGATTTACAGCTTGCGTGACAACAACCACTTTCTGGCACGGACCAAAACAGAACCATATAATATTCCAGATGACACAGGTGGTGGAAGGCTAGTAAGGAAAAACTCCTTGGCTGAATATCTTCGTGATTCAGCTCAATTCTCTGAGAGAGTGGATGGTGCACACAACTTGGCGGCAGCTAATCTGCACATTTTTACAATTGAGAAGAAGCCTTCTGAGATAGAAATGTATCTGAATATAATCGACAATGAAATTTCTGTGGAAAAAATACAGTCAAATTATGACAAAGCACCTGAGGATTACATCAAGAAGGCACAATTACAGTTGGGAATGTCAGATAAAGACTCGGCAGTTAAAGAACTGACAGAATCAGTAACTGAACATAAAAATATTGCAAGAAAGGATGAGTCTAAGACTTTAGACAAGATGTCAAGATTGGAACGACTTTCCTTCTGGTGGAAGGGTAAGGCACAAGGTTATTTGGCCTCCTTGAGTTCAACCAATTCTATTTTGGCTACTGGTTTGGGTGCTTCTGCTGTGACTGCAGCTGCTCCGTGGCTACTTTCCAGAGGAAGCCTAAGCTTACCTGGATCCTTCGTGTCCCAGGGAGGGTTGAGGCATAGAGTACTGAGCTCCAAGTCAGAACATGTGCTTTCCAACGTTGAAGAGAAGTCTGTAGACCATGTGGCAGACAATGCCAGTCTTAAAAGCGGTAGCTTGGGTAGACAATGTGGTATATTGGATGGATTCTTTCACCGAGGAAGCAAAAGATCTCTGGTAGCTTCAGATGGAAGCTTTAAGCTGGTATGCCTTTTGGTCGTAGCATTGTTTATCATATGCTTCATCTTTCTGCACGGTAAGGGGAGCCTTGCTAGGATTTTATCCACAAGTCTCTAGAAATCTGACATAATAATTGCACAAATATATCTGACACAATAATTGCACTAATATACCTGTGCACGATTTATCAAGTATTTGTATAAAACTATACCTCTCTAATAGAGACTTATATACATAATGTATTGTTAAGTATGCACGAAGCCTCTGAAGCAGCTTTCCTTATGAGGAAATATTATGGAGTTACCTATTATTTATAAAAAACATTATTTGAAAAGTATATATAGTGTATTTAGAATGTAGCCTTGTTATTTTTAACAAATATATGATTCCTGTGTGGACCTCTTGCTTAAATATATCTCCCACTTTTATTACATTCTCATTACTTTCGGAATTAAACAACCCTTGTTGAAGTATGTATTGTTGCAGAAAAACTATACAGATGGTATTAATATACTTGAGTTGTTTTATTCTTAGCTTTAAACTGTTGACTGGAATCGGCCGCATTCTTGAGACAGAGCCAATTCTTTTCTTTGTTCTTCTTCTTTCTTTCGCTTTCACTTTAGTCTTTTGCTTTAGGAATGATGCGCCTCAGAGTCACTATCTCATAAGTGTCACTTGCACATTTGGTATCCTTGACTGTGCTTTCTGTCTGGTGTTTAGTCGGTGGAAATTAAAAATTATTGCATGCATACATGTTATTTGAAACTGGCAGGTATTAGCTTTTCCTTATAGTCTTCTCAAGATAAGATGCTTCCACAACTTTTTTATAATAATACAACATAATACTGTTTTTGTTATGGCCCACATGACTATATATACCGACGCTACACGCCTTTTATCTTCCAATTTTGTCTTTGTCATGAATGATTTTCTTATAACTAAGCAAGCCCGCTCCCACCTGATAACCTTTTTCTCTGTCATGGTTATGAAAAGTGAACAAGAAAGAAAAACATAGAAGATTAGTTATTAAGACTATAATTGCTTTTGAGCGTGCAATGATAACTGCTACTCAGAGACGCATATACTTTTAATGCACCTTAATTACATCAATGACTCCTGATTATTAATCATAAATTCCTAGATTATTCATTCATCTTTATTATATTATGCTTTAGTCATGCTTAACATTTCAAAGACACATTACGTTTACCTCGAAAGCTGGTTTGTTGGAGTAGTCATGTTACTAGATTTTTTTTTAACTTATGAAATTTAGTTCAGTTAATGGTTAATTTTATATGTTTATTTTATTTTAAAAATAATTATTTTTAGTATCAGTTTATTTATCTTAGGTTTTTGAGAGGTTAATTAAAAATCTAATATTTTGAATATCGAATTAATAAATTATTATAAGAAAAAACAATTGTAATATTTATAGTTAATATTATGTTAGTCTTAAAACATATTTGTATATATTTTATATTTACACAAATAAATTAAATGTTATTTGTAAGATTAAAAATTGAATATTTTGCAATTTTTTTGTTGTATTTGTATTTATTTTCATTGTTGTTACAAGTGTGTTTGAGACTTCATTTATCATCTTCTCTAGTTTAGTCTTTATATTCACATATTACCTTGACATCTTTCATGTGTTTAATTTATTTTGATCCATTGTCTTAGGTGTATTTTTCCTTTACATGAACCATTACCACATATCCATAGGTGCATTGACACACTCACCAACTGACTTAGGTAAAGAAAAGGCCTACCTTATCTCTACTAAACAATTAGTTGTCTCCAAGGTCTTTATCACCAGGTCACAACCATACACTAACTATTGTAATGTTGTTCTAGTGGCATGTAGTGTTTCTATAGTGTATTTTGAAATATATGTAATCTATTGCACAAAATGATTAGTGCTTTAAGTTCAACCTTCACAAAATATTAAATTGAACATTAATTGCATTCATATGATTATTGTAAACTAAAAAATTAACAATGAACAAGAACATGCAAGTAGGAGTGATTTAGATTTATATCATTAAACTATAAGTTTTAATCCTCAATATAGTCCTATCCTAGCTAGATGTATTGGAAAATGTAAAAAGAAGGATTTGATAGAGAATTTTTCTATTATGTGAAGGTGAAAATTCTAACCTAGTTGAGAGGAAAATATTATCCAAAAACCAATTCAGATTGAATTGTATACATACAATCATGGAGACAAGAAGGTGCATATATTCCAATGACAATCATAAATAAATTAGGTGTAGATGACCACCGTATATGGAAAAATTAGGTATATATTGTTCTCACCTACTTTATTAAATAAGAAATTCCACTCACTACTTAGTAGGATTTAACAATATCATATAAATAATCAAATTACATCAAGAAAATATTGTTTAGCTTTGGAAAGCTAAAAGAGAGGTAAAATAAAATATCTAACAATCTAAAACTTGCCTAAATGAAATGAGTTCCCAATTTTTATAATGATCTTATATTATGCCCTTAATCTTATAGTGTGTAGTGGGTTATGAGTAGTCAACTTGTGGCTACCTTAAGTCTTAATTAAGTTATATGATTAATATTATATTATTACATAAGTAATTAGGTTGAACTCAATATTATATTTTGGTAAATGTGTTAGTTTGGTTGATATTAAAGGCACAAGTAGGGTATATCTAGGTGGTAGTAGTGTTATTTGATAATCAAATTATAAATAATGTTTTTGATTAGATAAGTAGGGGAAGGGCCCTTATCCCTTACAAAAATAAAACATTGTAAATAATATTTTCATTGAAGATATTTGGAAGTTTTCCCCCTCAAATTAGCTTGCTACTCTTAGTTGCTATCAAGTATTTGTAGAATCTCATTATATTCATATTTTATACAATTTATTTCATTGTAATTGGTATTAGACCATGATCTAGGCATAATGAAGGAAAGGTGATTTTTTCAATTTTGGAGGTCATTTTGGGAAGCAAATATGTCCCTAATTTTGGTGATTTTTTTCATCTTTTAAAATTGTATTTAATGTCACATTGACAAAATATAAATTTGAAGGAAATTGGAGAACAAATCAATAAGATATTGTAGAATTAGGTTTACATTATGGTTTCCACCTAATTTTCCCTCATAGATAAAAATAAATTATTATTTTTTCTAATCTCTTAAGGGCTTATTAAAAGCATATTTCTCCCACTATTGTCTAGATTAAGTATTATTTTGACTAGAATTAAAGGATATCTTTTGAAATTACGGTTACCACCAAATTTTATACTAATGGTTAAAATTAATGAATTTCTTAGGCTTTCTTTTTGGGAACTGTGATCTAGGTTGTTATAAGTTATAGAAAATGTTTTAGATTATTTTGAATTGTTTTAAGTGATTTATTTGAAATTTTTTTTTTTTTTATCATGAGAGGCTTGCAACAAGAGGCAAATGAATTTTTTTAAAAATGGAAAATATCTAGGAAATGAGGATGTAGAAATTGAAGAGATTTTTCATAAATATATTAAATCCATAAGTGAAAAGATTGAAAAACAAACCTATAAGATGAAGGATGAAATATTTTTTATTATAACAAAGCATATGGAAGGCTTAGCTAAGACAATGGAGAAACTAGTTCAAGGAAGATATCTTAGAGATTCCAAACATAAGGAGTCACATAACTATGATTGAGAAGAATGAGAGTCTCTTATGTAAAAAAGAACCTTTTGGTTTATATCAAACTAGAAGATGGATGTATTAGAATTGTAAATAAACATGAGACAGAAGATCAAACAACAAACAAAAACATCTTCCATGGAGAAAGAGTTACAAATAATGATTTTCTATTCCTCAACAAGAAAATACTTAGAGAATAAACCTCCAAAATATTCAAGGAGATCAAGATAGAATACAATGAGGGTGAGTGTTTTATAATAGAAAGCTTAAATTATAAAGGGATTAGATTATGGAAAGTATCAACATCCTATGTGATTCAAGACAAAATGATCTAATAAAATATCACTCTAGTTAATAGAAAAAAATGCTCCTAAGTATAGCTTAAGTGCATGAGAATAGGTTAGCCTAATATTCAATGAAATATTAATTAATTATTAGCTAATGCATGCTTACTTTAACAGCCTCCTTAAGATGAACTTAGGGAGTAGCTAAAGCCCTAAAAATATAATGAATAAAAAGAAAAGAATGAATGATGGGTCTTGACAAACAAGGCTTGATGATGTACCCATGTATAAATAAATAAATCTCTTAAATTGAAGAAGAGGAGAAAACCAAATGGGAGAAAATCCTTTCTAAAAGAGAGAAAAGTGAATGGAGGATCCAAATCAATGTCCCAAAAAGAATAGAAACATGAAGAACATCACTAAAGCATGAAGAAATTACAAACAATTGTCAAATGATGACTCCTATAGTTTTGAAATGAAGAACCTCCTTTGAAATAGATTATGATCATCATCAAGAGGACAATAATTTGCATGAGTACCATCAAAGACACTACTTGAATTAGATGTAAAATGAAGGAAAATATTTGGAAATTGAAAATACAAATGGCATAAGTACCCATAGTTTGAAGAAAACTAATCATATGAAAATAAAAGGTTGGCTCCAGAAATAGGAATTCAAGAGTTTCCATATGGTAAATGCTCCATCTCACTGAAATTCATGGGTAACTGGCCACTGCATCCAACTAGTACATAGGAATAAGAACTAGATACATAGATTACTTCAAGAAAAATAAGGAAGTATTAGCACCAATAGTAGAAACCCCCCATAATTCCAAAAGGGATATCCAAGAGAAGTCCATTGAAACTTTTTGTCACCACGAAGTGAATGTAAGAGAAAAATAATTTTTTAGCATGCACATGAAAATACATACAAATAAAAAGGGTGTGCAAACCAGGGCACACACATATGAGGCATGAATCACCAGGATTCGATGTTTTTGGGGAGAGAACACTCACTTGAAAAAGGCTTGATGACAAAAAATGATACTCAAAAACCCACCTATGGCACTTTATAAAATAGTATGTGCACAATAGGTACAAAATGATGTGAAAAAATCCATAAAGGCATGTACTACAATAGTACTTTATCTTAGGGCATCTGCAAAAGCAAAATTGCATGAAAAAGATGTATATAATATCCAAATAGTATGAATTTATAGAAATAAATATAAAATATCCAAAAAAAGTCATCCCATGCAAAAAAAGAGACCTCAAACATCAAAGTAAACCACTCGAATGTGAAAACACAAAAAATATGATTAAAATGTAGCTAAAGAAGAATTTTAAAAAAATATACAATTTTTTATGAAGAGCTCTGAAAGGTCATCCCAATGCTATTAGAATCATGAAAATAAAAAAATTGTTCAAAATTTGTGAGCTCAGGAGTTAAGAAAACACATCTAACTTTGATAGGCGATAAAATTTACTAGTAGAGTTTTTCTAGAAAAAATAGCACCATTAGATAGTGGTGAAAATGAGATTTCTAATTATATTTCATCTACCCAACTTTGATAATAGAGTAAAAAGATATCACAATATCCTAATCATTCTAAAATTGCCAAGAAAAAAGCTTTTTTAGCTCCCCACAAGCTAGGTGTTGGTCATCCATGGAACCTTGGGGTGGAAAGGGATAAATATAAAAATATATATATATATATATATTTATTTTTTATTTTTTTGAAAAAAAAGTCATACAATATGTACACCAAAAATTCTCCCAACTCCAAAAAATAACAAAAAAATGAAGATTCCAAAATTGAAGGCTTGTAACCCTAGTTGGAGAAAACTCTCAAAAATTGAGAAGCCGTTTGTTTAATCCATGCTCTAATACTATGTTAGAATTATGATAAACACAAGACACAAGATCAAACAACAAACAAAAACATGATTATTTAGAATATTTATTGGGAGCCCCCTTAGGTCTATTTGAGCTTGAATTGAAAGAAGGCCTTACCCGCCTTATCAAATTAGTCCAATCTTCCATTTCATAATCATAAGTTATAGGTTTATTTCTTTGAATTTTATATCTCTAGCACTCAAATAATGACTTGGATATAAGAATATGGGACCTGCAATTTTTAGGGACAATAATTTGCATGATTGTGGTTCTAGTTTGCATGTTCTATGCATGCTCTACATTGTTAAATATATAAATTTCCTAATGTATTTTCTTGTCTTTCATCTTTATGTATATTTTATTTCTTAATAGAATTGTAAAGTTAACTAGAGGTAAAGTTTTGTTTTGTCTATAAACTCTATAAAATGGACTTCCTTGTGTTATTTCACATTGAATGTATAATAAAAATATAATTAGAAACTTGGTTCATATATACTAATTTTCAATAATTTTTGTACCCTTTTGGGTTGGCCAAAAGTGGAAGTGTTTTCCCTAATTTTTAGAATTTGTCACATTTGACCTAAAAATTTTAAGCACTTAAAGGTTGAATATTTAAAAAAGTTAGTATATGTAATGTAGTACTGGAAGTCTAGTTTTCAAATATGTAGTTTATTTTAATACCCAAATGATACAAAGTGATTTTCAATAGGCATGTCCAAAACCACTATTTGAGAGTCACTTTTTTAGGACCATACCATGTATGTGTACATCAATCATATTTTGACATAAGTAAAAGTATTTTTTTGAATCCTTCTGGGAAAAGATCTATAAGACATTAGAGATTGTTCAGGATTTTTATTTTTTTAATAATTTTTTAATAATTGTTTTAAAAAAATTTGTTGGTTGTAATTGTTGTTTTGAGAACCCCTCATGTACGTCACATAGCGTGACATGAACTTAATGATAAGTTGATGGAGTGTGCGAGAAGGAAATGGAGTAGGCGAGGAATTTTGAATTCCTCCGAGGATGCTAAGGATGGTGATTATGAATCAGAGGATGAAGATGATGTTTTTCATTTGTTGGGGGTTTGGTGGCTCTAGCCTACTTTGGTAGACTCATGGATGGATTTTTTTTGGTATTTTCGAAGTCTTATGGGGCTATCTACTACCTTTGGAGTTTAGTTCATGGAAGCTCAGTTTCCTATCTTGTTGCAATTTCTGCCTAGTTTTCTGTGGAAGATCTATTGCCATCCTTTGGTGCCTTTCAAAGGAAATGGTGAGGAGAGTTTTGTATTTCCTATTTTGTTGGAGTTCCCTACTTTTTTGTGTGTTTTGTGTCTTGTTCTTAGTCATTCTCAAGTTACTGTGTAGCTTGATTAACTTGGTTCTTTCCCCTGCTATGACCGGGTGCTTCTGGGTTGTTTTTTCCATTGGATCTTGGCTTAGTTTGGGCTTCCTATGTTTGTTTATTTTTATATGTTGGGGTTGTGTCTCCACTTTGGCCCCTACATTCCAAGGATATTTTCCCTTCACTTGGCTTTTCCCTTGGTTTTGAGCTTTGATCTTCTACTGGCTTGTCAAATTTGGGTCGATAGTTTATCCTTTCCTCTGAAGTGTGTACAAGCTTCCTAGCTCTCTATATTGTGTCCCCTATGGAGGTGGATACCTCTCTTATTAAGGTGGAGACCTATACTATTGAGCCATAAAAGGGTTTTGAGGGTGTAGTGGGTTGTTCATGCTTCTTCAGTTGGTTTTCTCCCTTGTAGCTCTTATTGAGGTGGAGGCCACCCATATTGAGGTGGATTTTTGGTATGTGGGATAGTCTTTATTGTCATGGTAAGATTTATCTTGGTGAATTTTCCTATAGAGGTAGAGGGGAAAGTTAGAAGGTTGGGCTTTTCTGCTTCATCAAATTTACTTCTATGTATCACTCAAATATTTGTTCTTTGAGTGAAAGGATTTTTGTTGATTGGTTGCTTCATGGAGATTTGGTGGGACCATCTTGTGTGAGCACTTTTATGTATTGGAGGTTAGGGATTTAGATCCCATTTTCTTGTATTATATTGATTTTTGGGTTGTCTTTCCCACCCTTGGGGTAGTTGCTGTTAAAGGCTATTATTTTTAGTGCCTTGAGGGTAACCTAATAGCCTTTTCTACTAGCCATGATGCCTAGTTTATTTTTCTAGTGGTTTGGGTTTCAAGTCTCTCTAAAACCTATTTGTAATGGTTTGAAGAACATATAGTTTTGTCCACCCTTGGGGTGGCTCTATTGGTGGTTGTTGTGTCACAACTTTGTGGGTGGCATGTTGGCCTATTCTACTAGTCATGAAGCCTATTCTTCTTTGGTTAATTCTTTGGGGGTAGTTTTTCTAGTTGTGAGGCCTATTTCTCACTATTTTTTTGGTCAAGGCCCTTTAACCCTATTTTTCAAATAAAAAACAACACCTAAAATTATCATTTTATTTTTTTTCAAATTGAAAAGAATTATTTGAAGATTGTTCACATAAAATTTATTTTTCAAAAAACTATTTGAATGAAAGTTATTAAAATAATAAGAAAACATATTATTTCATGTTTATTGATTAGGTTTGTCAAAAAATATTTTAAAAAATAGAAAAAATAATCCAATTGTAAAAAATTACATATTTGAAATCTACATAGTGTCATCTATAATGGGTTTAATTTTGTTATTTTTTTTTTGCAAAAACCGTCTTCAGACATATGTCAAAACTCACTCTTTTCTAGTGACACTGACAGGACCTTTAAGTTGCAAGTCAAAGTAGGTTGAAAGCTAAGGGTCAGCTCCCTAAGCCTTTTTGCCGACCCAAAACCCATAGTAGAAATCGGGCCAAAAATTGATTTTTTAAGAAATGGGATCATATTTAGTTTTTTTTTTAAATTAACCATTTAGGAAATATGATTTTGTTTCTAGAAAATGGGATGCCATTTTTGGATTAGGGCCCTGAAGTGAAATGAGATCATGTTTCATAAAAAGTAGGATCCTGTTTCACTTTTCCTGTTTTTGCATTTTTGGCTAAGTTTGAAACTTCCATGAGAAGTGGGCTCAAATTATTTCTTTTACCCTTTCTAAGGTGCTTATATTTGATGCTATACTAAAACTATGATAGTAATTTACACTATCAAGATAACATGGTGAACTTGAGCTTGGAGAATTCAAAGTTGTTAGAATCCAAGATCACCTGCATGCAAATGAATACCTGTCACATGCAAACGACATGCAAAACCAAAGAAGATGTTTTGTATAACCTCTCAGTAAAAATGCATTAAGAGAATCTATTATTATAAAGTGATCAATCCTTATGAAGGAGATCAAGAAACCCTAAATGCAACCCTAGTGTGCACACTTAATAATTAATAATTAATTATTAATGTGCCTAAGTTTAGCTTAAGTAATAAAGAGGAATAAGTGACTTAATTAATTAATCAATGTGATGTAATTAATTAAGCATAATAACTTATTACTCTAACACCCCCCCTTAAGATGAACTTAGGAAGAAGCTAAAACACTAGAATAAGATGCATGAAAGCAAAGATGGGTCTCAGCAACTAGGCCTGATCAGGTACCCATTTACAAATGCAATAAGGAGTAAGAGAAGGAAAAACCCAGTGGGACAAAACCCCCCTTACAATGAGATAACATGCTGCAAAGAACCACTGGAAGAACTCTATAGAGTAACACTGGAACTTGATATGGGCAACCATGGAAATATTCTTCTGTATACTACTGAAACCGGATGAGAGTCATTGATTGACTCAAGGAATCATGATAAAGTAATAGAAAACTCGATGCCATGGAACACTCAAAAACTCCAAACGGGAACAACTCTGGAATCTATGAAGTAGCAAGCAATTATTGAATGATGTATTACTGAAAATGAAGTGCAAAGATGCAAGATGCACTCTCCCAACTACCAAAACATCCAAGTAATCGCTAAACAATCCATCGGGCCAAATCTCAACTAACTGATAAACTTGGGATAGATACAGAAAAAGTGCATGGATAGCAACCTAGAGCTCCTCAATACCTTTCCGACGCTTCAAACGAGGCGAAAAACATAGATCATGGCAAAAAGTTATGAGCTCGGAAGCATAAAAACTACATCTGACTTCAAACAGAAATAAATGCAGGAAAACAATAAAAAACTAAAAAATAAACTTCACCAAATGAAAGTGCTCAGAACCAACTTTCCGGCGATATCTCGTTTGCCCGATTTTGATACCGTATGCCCAAGTTATGGCCAAAAGAAAAAAACTGCTCTTTTAGAGCAAACTAGGGTTAAGAGGGGCAAAGAGGGGCTGTTGTACAGATGATGTCATGCTGACGTTAGCGGTTCACTGCAAAAAAGTTGACAGCCATCTGGCCGTCAGCGAAAAAAATGGACCCCCTGCAAAAATTTTCGGCGACAGAATATGTTGTTCGCCCTGCTGGAATATTCTTTCGCCGGCAAGGGTGTTGCGCGGGGCTCCTGGTCCCCATAGGACCACCGCTGCATTGGAAGGGGCCGACCAGGGGCTGATCTTTTGGCAGGTGGCGGGTTGGTGGCTGCCGGGTGGTGCGGCGGTGGCCGCCTGCCTTCCGTCGGGCGGCGCACAAAATCTAAAAAATTTAATTTTTTTATTTTTTTTGAAATTTAAAAAAAAAAGTGCCTCGATCTGCGTGCTAGGGAGGCCGTACGGCCCCCCAGACAAATTTTTTTTGCCTCCTCGACCAACTTGCACCAAAATAGACAAATTTTATATGAAAATGGGGGTTTCTGGGCCTTGCGGACTCAATGGTGAGGTCCGTTTTGTCCCAAAATGCCCAAAAATTTAGGCTACCCCAAGATCTTATAGAAAAGATGCCTATGGAAACCCTTGCACTTGAAACTCACAAAGAGGCCATATCTTCAGATCACGAACAGGCAGCTACAGATTTGGAGCTCTGATACCATGTTAGAATCCAAGATCACCTGCATGTAAATGAATACCTATCACATGCAAAAGACATGCAGAACCAAAGAAGATGTTCTGTATAACCTCTTAGTAAAAGTGCATTAAGAGAATCTATTATTACAAAGTGATTAATCCTTATGAAGGAGATCAAGAAACCCTAAATTAAACCTTAGTGTGCACACTTAATAATTAATAATTAATTATTAATGTGCCTAAGTTTAGCTTAAGTAATAAAGAGGAATAAGTGACTTAATTAATTAATCAATGTGATGTAATTAATTAAGCATAATAACTTATTACTCTAATAAAAGTTGTGTTTCCAATAGAGCTTGAAATTTCACTTGAGCTTGAACTTCCACTTAGGCTTGTGAGGAGAGTAGGAACACTATCATATTTTTTGTCCATTATTTATCTACTATTTTCTATTATACACCACCTTGCCACTACTATAATAAATTTTCATACAAAACCACACTCTGACTTATATTTTATTAATTTGTGTCATGATTTTTAAATAAAACGTGTATGGTAGTTGAAAGGTGTACAACAAGAAATATAGTAATAATAAACATTATGAGTCTATGTAGAAGGTATAAATATGAATTGAATATGTCAAGAGATGATCATAGTGAAGAGACTTTTGCAAGTAAAATATACTCTAGACATTCTTCACATGTAACTTGGCAAAATAACATCTTAGAGATGTGTGGTTCCTAGATAAAAGGATTCTCAAACTATAGGATAGGTAATTTTGATCCCTTTATCAAGTTAGATGAATTTATAAGACATCAATTAAATTTTCATAGTTATCAAGAGGGTGATGTAATAATAAGCAATACTCTTTCTGCAAATTCTAAAAAGAGATAAGATATTTATATTTATGATACTTCACATGTGTCAAAGTTACATAATATTCTAAATACTATGGAATATGTAGCAAAAAAATAGAATGTTGTGTTTGGAGATAAATATTATAGAATAATGGATAAATCAACTAGTTATCATCTTGTATAATTGTTGCAATGATAGAGAATTGGCTATTTCCTCGCATTAATTTCAACCAAAGTGCATATGCCCTTAATGCAACCATAAATGATTTTGTGGGTATAGCATAAATACTATTGACATCTAATTTTTGTAGGATCATTTTTACTTCATGAGAAAAACATGACAAGAGGACTTACATCAATTCAATTAAATAAAAAAGTCTATTTTTCTAGGTGTGCACTTGGCAAGCAACATTATGATAGATTTTTAGTGAATGAATCATGACATTCAAAATATTCCTATGATATTTTGGATTTATTTTCTTAAGTAAGAATCTCAAGACTTTCAGTGCTTCAAATTTTTTAAGGTTATTGCTGAAAGAAAAGTAGACATTAGCTCAAAATATTTAGAAAATGTATATGGGATAATTCATTACAAATTATTCTTTTGATGTTTGTAAAAAATATGAAAGAAAAGATATTTCATATCCAAATGAAATATCATTATAGAGAGAAACAAGCATATCATTATGGAAATCACATAAAGCATGTTATAGTCAAAGAACCTTCCCAATAATTATTGGGAAGAATTAGCGGCAACAATAATATATCTTAAATCAAAGCCCCACAAAATGAATATAGAACATCACTTCAAAGGAATTTTGGAATTGTCATAAGCCTTCTATGGCTCATTTTCATGTATATGGATGTCCAAGACATGTATAAATTATAGTTTAGATGAAAAAAAAAATTGAATGCAAAACCCCATTTTTGTATCTTTGTGGGATATTCTAACATAGCTAAAAGATATAGATTTAATAATTTTGACATAAAGAAATGTATTATAATTTGGGATTTTATTTTTTATGAAGAGAAATATGCTAGTTGCAAGAAGGTGTGCAACAATAAATATCAATAGTACTAAATATAGAAGATAATTTTATTTCTCCTCTCCCCACAAGTTGATGTGGAAGTTCAAGTTTGAGTTCTACATGCTCAGTTTCATCAAATTTTCATGATATAATTTTATTTTATTTTTATGATGGTTCAAATCTAGCACTAAGACACAATTGACTAATGTTCTCTTTAGTTGAACAAAAATATGTTATTGTTGCTACATAAAGTTATCAAACCATATAGATTAGAAGGATCTTGAAGATATGCACTTGTTTTTTATTAGCTAAACAGGGAAGGGCCCTGGTCCCTTACAAAAATGAAAAATAAAGAAAAATAACTCAACAAAGAAAACTAGCCAAACATAGCCAACTAGAAAGAAACAACTAGACAAGAACAACAAAACCAACCAATAGCAAAGAAGGAGCTACCAACAAAAGACCAGTCAAAAAAATAAATAGCACGAAACTATTCAAGGAACAAAACTTGAACCAAGCAAAGCCTCTGAGGGCAAGTTAAGCAAAATTGTGGCCTTCTTTAGAAGAATTTTTCTTCTTTCTATGAATCGTTGTCCAAGGAGAATAAGAAACTAAAATTGAGAAATTTTGATCAAAAGGGGAAGAGTCCCCTCAAGAGTAGCAGACTAGAGGAACAACTGATACTTTAGTTGAGGCATATGAAACCAAGCCCAGAGCAGTAGGATTTACTACAACATTTTCAAATACATGGACCTTAGGGGAGGCAACACAAACTGCATTAGGGATGACCAAATCCATAGACCCCATAATAGTATCCATAGGAGGAGAAACAACCACAACTGAATCAGGTAGAGTAGAATGAACCTACACTGAAGGAGTATCATCCATCACAACACTCATATTAAACCTCATAGAAGAAGGCCTAGAATCATCATTAGAAGAAGCAGAGTCAACAGTAGGGAAAACTATTAAGAGTTCACAAAATGAATTCTTCCACTAGGTAGAGGAAGAAACAAGGCAGGAGCCTTTAGAGCAATCACGAGCCAAGTGGCCAATAGAAAAAAAAAATATATAGTGAAAAGGAAGACCCTCGTAATCCACAGGTCAAGACCAAGACCAACCATTAATCTATAGGACAACCTCACTAGGTAAAGCCTTTGATAAATCAACCTCCACAAGAATCCTAGCAAAGGAAGTATGAGCATAATTCTCAAAAGCCTTATCCACTTTCAAAAATCTACCAATAGCATTACCAATGCCCTCATAGGCAAAGGAACACTAGAACTATAAGGGAAGATAGGGAAGTCTTACCCAAATAGGCAACTCATCTAAAGGTTCCTTCAAAGGGTTAAAAGAAAGAACCCAAGGCCTAAAGGAAAGGGGATGAGAATCCCAAACTCACAGACTATGATCAAAAATAGCTTGTTTGTCCTCAAGAGAACTAAAACCCACAACAAAAAAACATCGTGTAGAAGGGTAAATCTCCATCAAACCATCAACCAAAGGAGACCAATGGTTGGTGATCCAAAGGTGCAAATCAAGAAGAGAAGGTAACAAGCAGAAAAATATGAAAATAAGAGCATTTTTGGAATAGAAATCAATATTATCAGCAACTTCCTTACTAAGAAAAACAACAGGAGCAACCTCTTCACAACGCAAAGGATGCACAACACCCTCCCTAGGTCTTGTATACTTCATGACATCAACATAAGGTAGAGGATGAGCAAATTGCCCCACACAATAGAAAGGGGAAATCCTAGAATCACCCATAGTAGCATCAACAACAGCTCCAACTATAGAGGTGAGGTACACATAACACCCACAATAGGGGCATCCACAGTGAGATCGGCCACGAGCTCACACCAAGAGAGATAGGGTCAGCACCATAGAGCAATTCAAAATATCGCTTGGGCAGGAGAAATGGGAGAGGACGAGAGAGACACGACCATGTTTTTAAAATTGGATATACTACTATGATAAATTGAAGATATGCACTTGTTATAGAAACATCCAACTATTATTGTTTATGACAATTATATAACACTATTAGAATGACAAAGAGCCTTGCGTTTCATGTTAGATTTAAACATATATGTTGAACAATATTCAACATCCTCCTTCGAGGTTCACAACATTGACTAATTGCCTCCCGTGGATCCATTAACTATGGCTTTTGCATTTAAAATTAATGCGTTGGCTTTTTGGTTTAACGATAAGCATGGGCCAACGAATGGTATCAGAGCCAAAGGTACGAAGATTGAATGACCTCAGGTAACAATGAGGGGGTATTGTTGAACAATATTCTGCATTCCCCTTTGGAGTTCACAACATTGACTAACCGCCTCCCATACCTCGATTAACTCTGGCATTTGTATCAAAAATTAATGAGTCAACCTTTTAATTAACAAGTGTGGGCCAACAAATAGAGCTCTAATATCTTTCAGTTGACATTTGATTCCAGATGAACAAGTGAAACTGCAATTTTATCCTAGACTTTTAAGCAAAATGGCTAATATCTTTACTAAGACTCTTCCCAAAGACAATTTTGTAACTTTGAGGCCCAATTAAGACTCACTACCATTGCTCATCTAGAAGACGATTGAAGGACTGCATGCTCAACGGTAGTAGTTGCATGATCACGGTAACAGTTTGCATGTTAAATCTGCGGTTTGTCCGTTCTATTTTCCATCTTTCCCTTCCTGCATTTTTCTGTTTCTTTCTATTTTATATCTTAATAAACTGCTCATTTGCATGTAAACGCAGCTTAAGTGAACAGTTTATTTTGGCTGCAAGCTCTATAAAAGTGATCTTCCCTGGTCTGCTTGACATATAATATGCATTCAATCAAGAATTAAAAATGTTCTTTCTTCTGCCTTTTTCCTGCTATGCTGATCGCTCAATGCTGAAGTGTGTCAGATTTAAATAACTTTCAGCTCATAATTCTGCAATTATTTTTTCTGTTTAATTCTAGAAATGTGTTCTTGCCGGTTATTTTCTTCCACTTTAACCCACGAAGTAAAAGTTCTCTGCCTACGTCAAATGGAAGCCTTAAGTTGGTATGCCTTTTACTCATAGCATTGTTTATCATATGCTTCTTCTTTTTGCAGGGGAAGGGGCGCCTCGCTAGGACTTTATGCACAAATCTCAAGGAATCTGACACAAATATATATACGAACTTTCCCAATATATCTGTATACAATTTGTTAGATATTTTCTAAAACTACGCCTCGAATAGAGACCCAGACCCATATGCATAATGTATTGTTAACCATGGACGAAGCCGGTGAAACAGCTTTCCTTCTGAGAGAATACTGTAACTTAAATCATACGCTATATTAAAATATGTATATTATATTTAAAGTATAGGCTTATTACTTTTAAGAAATGTAGTGATTCCAGTGTGGACCTCTCCCTTACACTTCATTCCCCTTTTACTACATTCTCATTACTTTGAAATTAAACAATCCTTGTTGAAGAATGTATTGGTGTGGACGAGTTATTTGAAACAGGCAGAATCAACAGTAGTAGCTTTTGCTTTAGGAATGATATGCCGCACAGTCACTATCCTATAATTGTCGCTTGCACATTTGGTATCCTTGACTCTGCTTTTTATCTGGTGTTTTAGTCGGTGGAAATTGGAATGATTTTCATGCAGACGAACTATTTGAAACTGGTGGACAGTTTTCTCAAGATAAGATGATTCTCCAACTTTTTTCATAACAGAACATAATATTGTTTTAATGATGGCCCACAGCACTCTATCGCTGATTTATTTACACACGCTGCACGCCTTTCGTCTTCCAAATTTGTCTTGGTCATTAAATATTTTTTTATAACTAAGCAAGCCCTACGGCCACCCTATAACGTTTTTCTGTCATATTGTTATAAAAAGTGAATTAAGAGAAAATATCCAGAAGATTAGTTCGTATACCTATGTTTGCTTTTGAACATAGAATGATAACTGCTACTCAGAAACGCATATACTTTTAATGCACCTTTATTACATTAATGAGTGCTAATTATTAGTCATGAATTCCTTATTATTATTAATGTATCTTTCTTCTATGCTTTAGTCATGCTCTATTTTCGAAGACTCTTTACGTTAACCTCAAAAAACTGTAATCTTGCTTTTTTTTTTAGTTTTGAAATCTACTTTTTATTATTAATGACTATGATTGTCTTTTTATTTTATTTAAGTTTTTAATTGTTTTTATTTAACTTATTTAAGTTATGTTTTTGTGATATTATTTAAAAAATAATATTATTGATTTTTAAATTATAAAGTATTACAAGAAAAAATAAGTATAATATTTATGATTAATATTATTAATTTTAAAGTAAAAGTATATGCGTATACATATTGTGAATAGGAAATTGGGAATTAGAGATCAAATGAACTTAAACAATAGGAAATCAAACAAAAATAAAATTCAAGTTATCAATAAGTCCTAATGTCAATAATGTGTGTGCACAATCAAAATAAAATTACTAATAATAATGTAAATCAAATCAATTAATCTACATTACTTCCAAAGGAAATACCTAACCTTACTCCGTTGTAAAGTACAATATTATTGTATTTAGTATGATATGTGGATTGCTCATAAAAATTTAGCATAATCTTGCTAAGAAAAAGTCCGAAGAAAGTTTAGTATAGTTTGGCTATTGATTCTAGAAGAGATTGAATGATCAAAGGATGGATAATTTATAGATTTCAAGGATATTGGATCAATAGTAAGATATATGAAATGAAATAAATGGAAGAGAATTGATGAGAGATCAAGAAGAACATGCATGGGGCTGCATGAAAAGATGAAGTGAAGAGAAGTGAAGTTCACTCACTAATTTTAGCCATGATCACTAAATTTAGCTTTGATCTCTAAATTTATTTTTATAAGAATAAAGATAGGATTGGATATAATTAGAAATAAATAAAATAATTATTTTGTTTATTTTTTAAAAGAATGTGCAAACTAAATAATTTAAATAATATATTTAATTTTGGAGTAATAACTAGCTAATTAAATAATTAAAAATTATTCAATTATGGGAGATGAGAGGAATACATGGTTTAATTATGTGGACAAGAAGATAATGCAATATTTAATTAAATAATTTAAAAATTATTTAATTATGGGGATGGAGGAATAATTGGAAATTAATTAAATAATTAAAAAATTATTTAATTATTTAATTTAAGTCAGTATGATGGAGTAATAGTGCAAAAAATGGGCTGCAACACCAACATATGTTAGATTCTTCTTTTATAGTAGTTCATGTTCATGTTTTCATTGTAATCTTCATGTATCTTGCTTGGAGATAGTGAGTCTCCCTAGCAAGTCTTTGTATCTTGCCTTGGGGTTGTTCACCTCAACTTGCAAGTCATTTGTATCTATTTGTAAGGCTGTGCACCTTAGTCTACAACTCCCTCAAGAGAAATGTGCTTCCTTAGGTAGTGAGCCTTAAAAAAATTGTAATATTATTCATATATTGAGAATTTTCTCCATGGTTTTCCCTTCTTGGGTTTTCCACGTATATATGGTTTTATCTTCTACATGTGTGTTCATTGCTATTGATCTGATTAAGATTTGTTGAGCTATTTAAGGGTTGTTGATCTTGTGCATGTGTGTTCATTACTTTATATGCTGATTTGATTAAGATTTGTTGATCTTGATAGAAGTTTGAATTTGTATTATAATGAAGGGTTTATGTTTTTCAAGATACTATTTCACCCCCCCTCTCAATATCTAGGTGTGTTCATCATCTCTTTCATTTGATGTTGTATTAGGGATCAAGTGATGGCATATACTTAGGCCTAATAGTTTTTATTATTGTTTTGGAGTTTGTTTTATTTTGTAACCCTTTTTCTTGGGTCCTGAGTGTTGTACCTAGGTATAAAATTTGGAAATGGTCATCTCTTCACTCTCAAGCTCAAACTACAATATAAGAATAAGATGGCAGTATGACTTTAGAACAAATATTGGAATCCAACACTTTTTCAACATCTACGTATTTTTATAATAATACTAGACTTTTGGAACACCTATGGATTCATGGTAGTGGTATTCTAGCATATTGTAGTCTTTTGACATGATATATTCATTCTCTTCATCAACAATGAGTATTTTTATGACCTTTTTGGGTGGTAATTTTTATATACAAGTGATCCTATGTTTTTGGTAATAGAAGTAGGGGAAAGGGCCCTTAAACTCAACTAGAGAGTGGAATAAGGCCTACAGACTAGCAAATCAAACACAACAAAACAGGAGGGGAGTAAAACCAACCAACACCTTGCAGCAAGACTGGCACCAACCCAAAATAGTAGAAACTACAAACCAACAAAAAACAAAAATCCAAAAGACATAATTGAGTCTAATTGATTGAGGGGCATGAAGGCCCAATAAGATCATAGATAAAAAAAACCAAAAAAAAAGAGCCAAAGACCCAAATTACTCTTTCAGATAGCATATAAGGTTTCATTCTTGCTCCAGTTGTTCCATCGCCTCATTCTTCTATTCCATAGATCTGATCACTCCTTCATCCAATTGCTCCTCAACAACCTAAGAGGCTTTCATCTTCTGATGACCTTTCCTAGCCTTAGTTGCCCCACTCACCATGTCAAAGATAGCCTTTCGCATAATTCCCAAAGTGATTTCCATTAACTTATTGAAGGCCTTTTCCATCTTATCCACTTTGTGATGTAGTTCTCAGACTTGAGTAACATAGAAATCAAGGGACCTATCATTATCTTGCATCTACTCAACCTTTTCCTCCATAGCTTGTGCATCCATCCCCTTCGTGACTTCCCTTACCAGTTCCTCGACTTCATGTTCAATATTCTGGAGCCCTTCCACTTCCTCATCCTTTGAGTCTTCAACCACCATTGTTTTCACTTTGTAGAGAAGTGTCACCTTTTTTAAAATTCATCCTATCATATTCCTTTGGAAGCATTCCTTTACATTGAAGCTATTTATTGTCATTGCTAGTGTAAGAGAGCTTCTGACTCCTAGGATTGATGCATCTTTTTGATGATTAGCCTTGTGTTTGGGTGTTCTTTCTTGGGAGATATCACACTTTGGTTGGTAAGGGTTTGATATTCTAGGAAATGGCGGTTATTCCATTTAGTTAACATGTGTCATCTCCTAGGGATAGTGTCTCTTACTTATGTTCCCACAAAGTATTAAAAATGTAGTCTAGTATTTAATGGGGATTGATTTGAGAAATATAGTTCGCTCATCCTACCCATGTATTGTAAGCATGTATTGTAAGTCTTCCACTTCTGCCATCTTGCTTACAAAAATGGCGGTGTATCCTTATGTGTGATACGACACCTTTTTGCATGTTGATGTAAAATACAACTTATCATGTTATGTATTATCTATTTAATTTGAATATACATATATATATATATATATATATATATATATATATATATATATATATATATATATATATATATATATATATATATATATACACTACTACATAGAGGGGGGGTTTAAGACAATTTTTAAGACAATTTTTGAATAAATTGTCTTAACTTGAGACAAAACAAAACTTGTGTATTGTCTTAAATATTGTCTTTAACCGAGTGTCTCAAATTATTGTCTTAAAAAACTGTCTCTATAAAGAAAATATGAAACATAAATATTTTTGTCTCTTTAGAGACACTTTAAATTTTATCTTTTTAGAGACAATAATTGGGAATTCCAACTATTGTCTCTCTAGAGACAATTTGAAAAAATGTATTAAAAAAAATAAGCAATTTATTTTACATATTTTTTTAGTGTTGTTTTCAACATTCAATGTTTTTCAGATTCTTGTTGTCCTCTTGTTTGCTGGAATTTTCACTTTTATTTTTCCAAAAGTGGTGGAAATTCGATCAACAATCTAAACTCAACACTTACACAACTCATTTTGTACATTTTTGCAAAAGTGTTTCATAACAAAGCTTGGTATGCCAAAAATAACGTTTAGAAGGAGCTACATGAGTGCCATCACAACTTAAACTTTATTGTAAACAAGTTTACACAAGCTATGACCTGCAAAAATGCATACTTTCTGCTCAAAGGCAAGGAATATAGGACGAAAATCAAGGGGAAAAAATATCACCACAAGATAAACTATCAACTATCTAGAAGATTTGCACAATAAGCAACAAAATGAGAAGGTAATTTAGCTTATTTTATTGATTGAAAAGTGTTTACAAACAGCTATGCAAGCTTGAAAATGAGTTGCATTTTGCTGCTCCAGCTTGAAAAGAACTCCAAACAGTTACAATCAGCAGTTAAGAGAGAAAAATAACTTCAAATGAAACTAGGTGTGCCTCATGCCTTTTTACTAACAATCATTCCCTAAGTCCTAATTTCATATTACAATCAACATGTAACATGTGTCACAACTTCTTTTGAAAAGGTCAACTTTCTTAGGCGCCTAGTATTTTCCTTCAATGCTGACTCATTAAGTTCCAACTCCAACTGGATGTTGAGGAAGAGAGTGGGTTGACTTTTCAGCTCCCGGATGCTTGCAAAAGCTTAAGACTCCTTCAAATCATGCCTAGATATCTGAAACTGCCCCTATATTCCCTCAATTGTTCATTAAAGATCCAATTGTTGCCACCTCAGAATATTGTCATTGATATCTTTGTCAACTATCCATTCCCTTAAAAGTCTCCAAGCTATAAATAACACACATCAATTGTTCTTGCATGAAAATAGGACACACCTCTTTTATTCTTGCAACTATCTGGACTAGGCGTGGGAAGAGTTTCCTCTTAGATCATGGAGTTTAAATGCAGCTTACTACCTTAGATATGCTTCATCTATTTGTACAGCTCACTCAACCTCCCCCTCAATGCTTGCAATTGCTCATAACTGCTTATTAAAACCCCCAACTACTGGAGACTTCTTCAAAACTGCTAATAGGACATGTGGAAGCGTATGAAAGTAAATAAATGCCCTATCTCTGCCATTCCTTAATCTGTTTTAATGACTTCATTCACTCCACAAAACTAATTTAATCATCAACCTGTAGGATGCATATCACTGTCCTTCATAGCATACCTGAGAGTCTGAGACTATAACTTCCATTCAACTACTGCCAAGTAGTTTACATGGTAAGATTTCTTGTCCTTGAAAATTGAAACCCTTCAAGCTATCCCTCAAGCTCCTGTTCATGTGATCACCTATGCTCCTATCAATCAAGTAGCAGTATTCTTGAAACCAAAGGAAATTATGAGCACACCATTAACTTGCTACTCCTTATTTGACTGTCATCTAGGCATTACTCATACACATTTTGGTGTCTATATGAAACTTCAAGGCATGATTACAGACCTTGAAACATTCTATCAAAAGTATACAATGACTTGTACATGCTTTAACAATTTTGCATTCAAGTTTACCAGGGCATTCACAGTTGCAACCTCTGATGAATACTTCATTTTATGTAATATTTTGATGGATGTTCATGCCATGAAAGTTACTGGACCCTCAACTTAATTCTCACTATCCTCTGTGTGCTTGTCCTCTTTCATGTCCATCTAACGTTGTCCATTAGAAAACCTTCTACCCCTGTAGACTGCCCCTTTTATGCATGATCTCTCTATTCCTTAACATGCACTGAAAGTAGCTGTCATCTCATAGGTTTGCACTTTGTTTGATTTGATTGCTATCCATTCAGTCTTCTTCACAAACATATTCCTTGCATACTCCACTGTTCTGCTTCATAAGGTTGGTAGATGAGCTTTCTCATATAAACACTTCAACAAAGAAAAGCCTCAGAGGGCCTAAACCCCTATGCAATATCATTGTCCTTTGTGTTTGATTGTACTCATCTTCTATCATACCCCGGCTCATAATAACTTCTTTGATAGGGAAAGCATTTAATAACACTAATCTTATTCTCCTTTTAATGGACTAAATAGTGTTGTTCAAGCCATAATACGGTATCTTAAACCTGTATAAGGTCTGTCATGTGCCACTGCCACCTTTTGATTTTTATAGCATTTAATGCCCAACCATTCTTCTGCCTCTACGTGGACTGTCATACTCTTTGAATTTAATCCATTTCATTCTCCATTGTGCTTTCCCCAAAATAATGCCACCAATGTCCTTGATCTATTGATGCCTCTGCACTATTGTTAATTTCAATCTCCTTGAAAGAAAACAGAGGGCACATTCACAAACCTAGCCAGAGTCTTTGCACAAAGTATCTTCCCTGTTTTGAACTAGTAGCACCTATCATAAACATGGATGGATTCTTACATGGATGGCTTCTTATGAGGTCATCATAGTGGACTGTCAACCTTTGATGATTGGTGTCTTTTAACCTTGCATCATTACTGTCCCACTATAATAAATAGTCTTCATTTGAAACTCCAAGGGCACATTCAATGTATAGGATTGTCCCTCTTTGGTATTGAGAAAACTGCCCTCCTTTGAAACCTTTGGAAACCCTTGGACAATGTGCTTGTGACTTTGCATTATAGGCTGTGTATGAACTATCCTTTGGCTATGAAATGTCTCCAATCCTCCCTTTGCTAGGCCTAAAAGACTCCATCCTGCTTAACTGTACCTTCTTTGTGACAAAATGACTTTTCCTTTGGACTGCCATCTTGACTACCATGTCTTTTGTCATCCTTTTAGAACTCTACCCTCCAGGAATTTATTGTCCTCTTATCCACCTCTGTATCAACATTGTCATCATGCCATGATTCCCTCTAGTTGATTCAGACTGTCATCCATATATTTTTCATATATTTTGGTCATTTTGATGCTCTAGTATGTCATTGTTTTATGTATTAATGAATGAAACTCCCTTATATTCATGCCACTGTCACATTAGTGATCACCTTCCATGAATGATGACTACCCAAAAAAAATCTTTGTCAAAATTGTCCTTTTGACATTGTGATTAAAACTATCCTGACCACTTAAAAAGGACTATCCATCAAAAGTCTTTTATGGCTGTCTTCTACTGGGTGGTTATCAAGATCCTTTTGATGTTGTAGACCATCATTGTACCTTCCTTTATGAACAAGTGACTATGTGTTGGGTATAAGACTGCCCTATTCATTCACCCTGATGGTCCTCTCCCAATGCATTGAAACCCTTTATTCACTTCTTATCATACCTGCTCAATGAAATTGTAGCTGCCTTTTATGTCATTTAAAGAATGCATCATTATCAACTATCTTTTCCACCTTACACCATCTGAATATGACTGCACTCGTGATATTATCATCTCTTGCTGACCATGATCTTGAATGGTTTATCACTGCTGTCATCATTTCTTTATACAACCTTCTTGAGTAGCCTTAAGGGATACATAACACTGTAATCTTTCCTCAGATGCTACTGTCATCATTTACTCTTAGCATTTGATCTTTTCTTGCCCCTTGTTGACTATTACATGGACCTTATTCAACTGTCACTGTATATCTGTCATGGTATTCTCAAACAAACTAACAAAGGCTAACCTTTTCCGCTCATGAATGGATGATAAGTTTCATCACCCATAGGTTAATTTCTAATATATCATTTAGATAAACTAGATAGAAAACATGCCCTTAAATATTTTTCCATCGATAAAGTCCATGAGTTTTAAAGTATAGAGTTTTGTTGTTACCACAAAGGCTTGATGTTTACCTAAAACTAGGAGATCATGATTAAACACCATACAATTTCAAACTCTACTCAAGATCTTGGATACTCAACAATGTTAGATGCATAGACAAGAAAATGGATGCATTCACTCTCTGATATGATTAGGTTTCTTTACTCTTCTAGAACATCATCTCCATGAGTACCCAAATTCAGCAATTTGAATATTTGATGAGGACAAAATAATCCATAAGTATATTGGATAAAAAAAACTCAAATCTTTCCTGGCTAGCTTCTTATATTATATTTCAGTTGGAGGAAATGACATCTCCAACTACCTATCCAACGCCACATTCCAAAATACAACCACCGCTGAACAATTCATTACTTCTTTGGTGGCTAACTTTCATTCATACATAACAGTCAGTTCTCCAATACACTTTATATTGCAGCTATTTACTTGAATTATTTTCTGTTCACAATTGATTTGTCTTAGTAATGAGAAAACTTATATGTTTTCTACTAAAATTGGCTGAGGCTTTACTGTGTTGGAGGAAGAAAATTCCTTGTATTTGACATTTCCACTGTAGGATGTACTCCAATAAGCAAAATCATATCAGGGAATGGAGAATGTTTGGATGCTGCAAATCAATTGGCTGTGGCATATAACACTGCTATGAAGTCTGTTATAGATCAGCTTAATCAACAAGAGCTACAGTGCAACGTAGTTCCTGCCTAGTGCTGGCAGGGCAGTTTGGCAACAGCTACTGACAGAAATGAAAATAGTAATCTTCAGTCTACCTATGTATATCCAAATACAAACCTAATGTCAAAAAGAAGATGCATCAAATGTCACAGCCAAGAAATAAACATTAAACTATGTTCTTCACAGATATCACATTAATGTATCATTATTAATCTAAGTACAAAATGAGAACACATCATAAATTACAAACAGTTTGAAGAGAAAAGCATATAATGTACCAAACTAAAATATTTCAAATTAAAATTAGTTATGGAATAAATTTATGAAACTTCTTCAAATTTACCAGAAATCATAGACTAGCAAGCTAGTCAAATACCCAACTTCACAATTTTGCCCAGAAATTAATGAAATTTATTTTGACTGATATTAAATGGATTTTACATCATTTTGGAATGTCATAACATCCTTAACATCAACAACAACAAAAATCTCAAATCTGGAGCAAATATGATCAAACCCACAAAGCTACCAAATACCAAAGGGAGTCAAAAGCACTAGAATCACCACAGAATCTTTTTATTTGTTTTTTCTGATGTAAATAGTATGAAAAAAGGTCTAATAATTTGGAGATAACAGCAGCAACATGCAGAAACACAATCCCCAAATAACAATGCAAATCTCACTACTATATTGAAGTATCACTTGTGCAAGACAATGTGCAACACTAGAGACAAATCCAAGAATACCCAGATGGCCAAATTTGACATAGAGCCTGAGATGGATGCAAACAACACCTACAACAACATGCAGCTACATGCAATAGAAAATGCATAAAAAAGTAACTCAAACTATGAAAAGAACAATCCTGCACACCAACATTGAAATTTTCCAAACTCTCTAATTTCTTTCAGCCCAATATGCAAGCCCTAGATGAGATTGCCTCCTGTGAGCAAAAGGGTTTTCATCCTATATTCACTTGATGCGTATGATTTTAAAGTTTTTCAAACCAAAGAAACACAAAGTCAGAAGACAGAGCTTAAAGACCATCACTTTTATATCAGGTATACAACTCACTTGATCACAAATATGGCATTTTTCCATGTTATAGCCACTAGCCAGTTCATTTGCCAAAGTATTGAATTTCATGCACTTTCCAATTTTATCCTTTCCTTTTAGTCCTCTCAAGCTTGCAGGAAATTTCATATCTATTTATTTTCTATTTGTGTTTGGTACTTAGGTACATTAGAACAAAGAAACTTTGGATTCTCATTTTATAGATCCACTCATATATAATCAGGACTGTGGACTGTCCAATTGAAAGTAGACACAACAATTCACTAATCCTTTGCATTCCTTTGGGCAAGAGTCAAGAACCTTTCTTGGTGCATTTGAAAAGCTTTGCTCCTGCAAGCTGCAACTTGCATATTGATGACCTTTTAGTTTGAAATTTTGGCTTTAACACAAAGGATTACATTCGAATCCAAAGATGACAATTTACAACAATTGCAGGCTATTTTGACATTTTAGAGATTTTTATATTCAATGTACTTTTATTTTTAAAGAAAATGTCTATCATCAAAATAGCAAAAAAGGATGTGGATGCAGCTGCATTGAAATTATAGAAAGTGTATAGAAGTTACCGAACAAGACGAAACCTTGTCGACTGTGCTTTTGTGGCTGAGGAGCTCTGGTATGTTTCAAACTCGATCTTCTAAATTTGTTTTTCTTTCTTGTTATTTCAAGAATGGCTTTCATCATAACTTTGTTTGTATGCCTAAACTATTTTTATCCTCTTCTCATTTTATAATATCTTGACTTGAAAAGAAGATGTAAGAATAGCTAAATTTGCAAGGGCATAGTATTACCCATCTTTTAACATCAATCTATGAACTAAAAAAACATATTTGTACTGATTGCACAGGTGGCAAGCCATAGACTTTGTGACACTTAAGAGAAATATCGTCTCCTTCTTTGATATTGGAAAACCAGAAACTATCGTTTCTCGTTGGTTGTGTGCTGGACTAAAAGTTGCCAAGGTGATAAATAATATTTGGCTGGCTATGTGTATTTTTACTAGAAGTTTTGTCTTTAGATTTAAGTTGGGATAGTACTAGATGCCACTACTCTCAGTTTTTGCTGGATCATTAATAATTCCGTAGAGTGTATGTTTTTATGGCTGTGATTGCATTGTTGAGACAGACTTTGTCTATAACATGAGCTTGACATTGATTGGTTTGACTTCTGAATGTAATGTTTATGATCTTCTTCATAGGTGGACAAGAGTTTATCAAAAGATGAAAATGCTCGTAAACTAGCTTTCCGGCACTAGACGGAGGCATGTAAGTTCTTTATCAATTCTCATTTTAAGTTTTAACCATCTGACAACAAATTTAGTGTAATATTACATTGAACTGAACTGAGTAGACAAAAAATAGTATATTTGTATCTTGTCTCCACACTAGACTCAATTGGGACCAATCTTCAAGAAAAAAGATTCAATGAGAATGAGTTGATGGAGGAAAAGCAGGAAACAAGATGGATTGTTATATGCTTACTTAAGATGTCATTGAATGATAGATGCCACATGATGTCTTATATCGATTGTTTGTGTGGTATATGCAGATTGATCCATGACATCGATATGGGCATAATCTACATTTTTATTATGATGCTTGGTTTCAAAGTGACACAGAGCAACCATTTTTCTATTGGTTAGTTTGCTTCTAATAGCCATTTTTAGAATACGTCTTATACTTGTGCAATATACACTTTAGATATTATGCATTGTTATGAATAAATTCAAACAATAAAAAACAAACTCTCTCTATGCAAAGAGAGATTAAAAGAAAATCTGGGGAAGCTCTACACAATGACCTTTAAAATATTGTTTTCTAAAATATGAGGCAATATTTTATGCATGTCTAAACTGATTATATCTAGCTGAAAATAATAAATTAAAAAATAGTGTAATTCTTGAATGGTATTTTTGTACTCAGATTTCTCACTTAAAGCTGAAAGATTGACCAAAAATTGCAATATATTTTTTCACTATTTAAAGTTGTCTTTGGTTTTCTTAGATGTTTTGTTCCCCATACCTTCCCATTTTATCTATTTCATCCTCCTTCCCCTGATGCGATTCTTTTGTAGGAATTGAGTTGGGGGTAACAAGGGTAAGGAGCATCATTAGTTTGCTATATTTGCTAAATTTCTTGTGCTTTTATATTCTATACAAATAAGCCTTTATAGGCTTTATGCCAATGACTTGCAATGCATCTCATTCATAATACTTTTTGTGAATAAATATGGTTGAACAAAACTTACAATATTTTAGCAAGAGCAAACAAAAACATTCATGACAAGTTGAGAGCAAACATCTGAAGATTCAAAGAGATCAAATCTGCACATCTAGATCAGATCCACACTTGCACAATTGTGCAGTTGATCCTGTAGTTAAAAAATGACCTACAATGAGTTCACAGATTCCAAAGCATTTGTCCAGGCATCACTAAATTTTCTAAACACTAATGAATCATCCTCAGCCATCTCTCACAACATATCTACATCAGAATTCCAGCTAAGCACCTTATTTATTTATTTCATTTTTCGAAGTATTTGTGTCAGTACATTTAGCAATTCCCAGCTCCATTATCTAGGGTAAATTCTGAATGTTTATGGTATTTTATTTGTTAGCCCTAGATTTATGTAAATGGGATTTGATACCCCCTTTCATTTAGATTAAGTCTATATGTTTTCCTTTTCAATGTCAAAAGGTCATCAATTCCTAGTCATGGACTATGTAAATATAACTGAAATTTATGAGCCAAGACTAGAGTGGCTTGCCTGTTGCCATGCTACAATTAATTGGGCCAGTTCATCAGTTTTAGAATGTCGCAAGAACTACTGACTTAGGGAATGCTCCTTTGTATCCTCTCTTTTCTTCTCACTAAAATTATCATTCACAGTCCCTGAAACAAAAAGCATCTCTTACTTTGCCAATAGGAATAACAAATGCTAAAACTCATAGCACACAATAATAGTGTTAATCTGTTTCTAAATGTCAAAAATCTGAAATTAGTAAAATACCATTATCCTTGGGTTACATCAAATGAAAGGATCGACCAACCTGAAGGGGTGTCAAGCTCAAACCAAAAGAATTTTGAGATACAACAACAACTGGATGATCACGAGCCCACAAATAGAAAGCTTCTGAAGGGTCTGTAAAAACAATTTCATCATATGATTCAACAACCACCGATTTCTTTGTTGTTGGTGGTCCAGAACAATCTTCAGGATGTAACTTTAGCTCATGATATCTGCTTATAAGAAGGAAATTCATTTGATTTTTGAAAATGGATATTTGAGATAAAACAGAGTCTGTGTCTGGAATGAAAAAGAATGTATATTTGGTAATCATGAGTTGCATTGAATTAACATACATCTCCAATTGTTTTTGTGCTACATCACTGTGGAAGACGATAGTCATTTTTATCTGAAATTCACCCCACCCAATTTCAGACAGCTCAAATGGAGCAGAGTCAACAATCCTTATTGGAATGTTAAGGCTTGGGTGTAACTCAAAGACAACTCTTTTAGTTGCAATGCTAATATACTCATTTGTTGCCCCATGAATATATACAGTCCATTTATGAGTGTGGTGCCTGAGATGCATGAAACTTTTAGAAAATGTAATAATAAATCCACACATAAAATGCTCATTGCATCCTTCATGAGCTTACGCATATATATAAATTGTAAGTTATCTAATATGTCACATTGTTCAAAACAAAGAAAATAAAGATTATTGTAGTGCTCAATCCCAGAAAAAATGCATTGATCAGATTGGCAAAGGGGAAGCACTATATTTTATACAAATAAAAGAAATATTAAGAAAATGTTTCTCCTAGAGAAGGAAATGCTCACTCATCTGCTCTTTTCCCCAACCAGAAGAATATTGTTCCGTAAACAATAGGTATTGCCATTTCCACATCATTTGCCCTTAATTGGTTCTGAAATTTTCAGCAACCCACAAAATCACAAAACATTAAACCATATCCTAAAAGCCCAGATTACATGGCATGAAACGAAACAAAAATAAATATATAAACTCCAAGCAACTTACTTGGAAACACACAGATCAGAGCAAAAAATAGAGCAACAAAAGCAAAGAGCATAAATTAAAGCCTTGCATAGCTTTCAGAGCTTTATACAATACGATCCATTTCAGTTCAAAATAAAATGAAGAGAATTGTATAATGAATTGATTACCGCACAAGCCATGGGAAGAAAAGATGGGATCTTGGAACACGTGCACCTCCAGTTTCCAAGCGCTGCGACAAAACTTGAACTCTAGACCTCTGTGAATAGAAAAATGTCTTCTTTCTCCGCACCCCACACATCTCCATTGCTACATGATTGCTTGTGCTTACTTGTTCTTGCCCTTAATGTGATGGATTAAAAAATAACAGTGCAAGGAATCGAACCGTGGTGGCGCCAAACCCTCGCTTGCAGTGAAAAGCAAGGGTTTGATTGAGTGGATAAATGACGCCCGAAAGTGAAGAGAGGGAAAATCATACATGGAGAGATACATGGGGTTTACAGTGGAAAATGCATGTCGAATAAGGGAGGGAAAATGAACGAAGAGAGGAAAATTAAAATTTATTTTAGAAAAAATATTTTTTTATTGTCTTAATTTAAGACAATTAAAAAATAAAAAATATAATTTAAAAATAAAATATATATTTAAGACAAAATTAATATTTTGTCTTAAATTAATGTCTTAAAAACCTTTCTTATGTAGTAGTGATATATACTTGGATAATGTATTGAGTGTGTAGCTTTAGGAATCATATGGGTGAAATATTATGTGATTCACTTTCTTTTAGACTATTTTGTATTTTCTATATACACAAAAATGTGAGTATATTATAATGTAGATGCATTATCTCTTTCTTTGGAGACTACCATCTCTTAGGGTTAGATTTCTCATGGGAATCCAATCCATATTGTTGGATTTGTATTTCAATGCCCAAAGATGTGGTTTTTAAAAAATATAAAAAATAGACCAAATGTTGAGTGTGTCCAACCTTATGTTTGCATATTTCTTTTATGCTGATCAAAAAATAATTTTAGCTCTAAATTTTCTATTTTAACATTCTTTTTCTAAAATCTAAAAAAATAAGGTTTATATCTTGGCTTTTTCATTCTATTGTTTATTTTCCCATTGAAAAAATGTATAATGCTTTTGGTCACATATTTTTATCTTCTCATCCAATTCTTTTTTAAATATTTTAAAAATCAAACATCAAAAAATTATTTTTTGATTATTAAAATAAATTAAGTAACAACATGTTCAGTTTTTATTTTTCAGGATGTGTCCAGTTTGATAATGAATAAAATTCATATATTACTTAAAAAATAATACAAAAAATTGACAATAAATACATTTTGTAAGCCAAATTTCTATTAAAGTGATGTTTGAAATACTTGTAAAAGGTCAACATTTTAGGAGGAGCCCAAACGATGCTATCTTATATTTAAAAAAAAATTAGAGCAGTTTGTGTGCACCCCCTATTTGACCATCTTAATCTCTACTAGTTTAAGAAAATAATAATAATTTAGAAAGTAGATTTTGACCACTACTAATTGTGTTATTTTCATATCTTCAAAATTTGAGTGTGGTTATCTTGATATTATAGTCTAAGATCAATTTTTACTAATTTGAAGAGAAAATTGACCACTTCTAACCCAATTTTGTCTCCCATTTTTATTCACACCCTTACTTTTATAACTATTTTTGAAATACTATATCTTAAATTTGAACTATAATTAATGAAGATATAACTATTTTCTAAATGTTAACTAGTAGTGTTTATAATTGTATAACCCTATCCTTCTACTCTCTCAAATGGATAAGGTATTTCAATAGCTAATTTCATAGCTTGTGGATGTTGATTTTTCCTATTTCATTGTTTCCATGCTTTCCCCTTAAAATATTTTATTTTTTTCTTCCTCTTAAATAATTTTAAGAGGATGCTGCCTTTGTTTCACTAAGATGTTCTTGTAAACTACAATTCATCTAATCTAAACATGATAGTAATGAGTAATTATATCAAAAAATTATATATATTAATATCATATCACATACAAATTGAAGAGAAGAAAATTTAGAATTATGTTGATTGTGACACTTCTTTCCAATGCTCCATTGAGTTAAATGCTCTAATTATATACGGTTCAAAATTGTTCATACTTATGTTAATTGTTTTATACAAATACCTAAAAGTAATTGGAGAAATGACAACTAATATATTGTGTCCATGCCTACTATAAAAACTTGATTTCATTCTTACAAACATATAAAAATTCATTTAGATTGTCAATTGAGTAACTCTGTATATTAAAAATATAATCTTTTAAACATAACTATACAAAAAATTAAAAATTATTTTAAATTTTTTAATTAATAATTAATGTATCTACTGGGTATTGGTCATCTTTTAGATAATGTGAAGTCTTTATTAATATTAGTTTCTGAATAGTTCTTCTCCACTCTACTTAAAAATCACATTTCTCAATATTTCAATAGTCTAACAATTTTATATCTCAAAAAATAATAAATAACTGTCCTATTTTTATTCACTAGAATTCAGCTTTGACAATTGAACTAAATGAGATTTGTAAACCCTCATTAGCCTCCATTACTTAAATTTCCCATGAACATCCCAAAATTTATTCTAGTTTCATAAGGTGAATCTAGACAATGAGATCATATAATCTCACAAGAAGTCGAGAAGCATTATTTTTTATAAATACTAAAAATTGAATGCATAATTAATATAGGAAGTCAAGACTAGATTGGATAACAGCTCCTGCTATAGGAAGAGGTACGACTTTTGAGACCGATCGCTCCTCTTTTTCATAGCATATGTAACACCATCTTATAAACGGCAAAAAGTAAACCATTAATTTTCCTTGTCCTTACAACATCTGCCAAGAGAGAAATCGATTACATCCCTGCTAGTTAAACACCTGTGGCAGTCCATATTAAGTTACTTTGTGATATACTTTGAAGTGCCAACCAATATAACAATGCAAATCAATATTAAAAGCCTGAAGCGAGAAAACTGGGAGCGCATCTGCATACCCATAGTCGTGGAGAGCTCAGAAACGGTTGCAGCTCTGAAAGAGAAAATTCATGATTTAGAGGGAGTTCCACCAGATTGGCAAGAACTGATTGTTGAGCCAAAAGCTTCAGAAGAAGATGAGTCAGATACGCCATCTACTGAAGAAGATGAGTCAAATTTCCCAAAGTTTCTTCCATTTGCAGAAACCAAGTTAGAAGACGGAAAAACTCTGTCCTATTACAACATTGAGGAGGGGCAGACAATATCTGTGGATATTCGTATGCATCACTTAAATTAGGACACTGCAATGGAAGTGTTTATCCGTAGACCAGGTTATCCACGCAGGCGTGGAGATATGATAACTTTATTGGTGGAGAGTTGGTGGAAAATTCGTTTTGTGAAGGTCATTCTGCGATACTTCTATCTGCTGGAGGCTGACCAAACCTTAAAATTTGAGTTTAAGGTGTTGGATTATAACATCACAATTGCTGACTGCAATATTCAAAACGGAGATCAGTTGGAAATTGTCACTGCAGCTAAGTAATGTCGGTCATAACTAGCAGTTTCTTCGCCACTCCTTCGGGCCTTTGTTTTCCAATAATTCTAAGGCACGTCAGTCTTTTATGGAAAATAGAATGTGGGAAATAATTTTGAGCTCCTCACAAGACTATCTGGACAGAAAAATAATTTTCAGAAATTCACACACAATACAAAATTATCACATATAATACAATATTAATTTTGGATAAAAATATTAGCAAATTTTTTTTTATTTTTGTTACATTTATACTAAAGAAATTTATAATATACTAAGATAATTTTCTTCAATTCACCTCTTGACACTATTGTAATAGTATATACATTTCAAGTAGTCTATATATAAGCACAAGAGCAACAAAGAAATTTACTATGAAAAAAACTTCTAATTTTCTAATTTTCTAATCTTCTAATCAATACATTCAAGTAATATTTTTTAAGGTGAACTCTTAAATTTGAATTTAAATCTAATAATCATTATACAACATCTAAGACAAACCTAAATGATCTTGCCAATTTAAGAGTCTAAAATGATTCAAAGTGCTCATAGTATGAATTCATTGCTTTCTATTTATCAAAATTTATGTATACAAGAGAATTTCACATATGAAAAACCAAGTATTATGTATGAGTATAGGTGAGCATCAAATAGTTCAAATGACCCTCCAATTATAGACAATGTGTAGATTAAAGTATATACTTTTGATGGTGAGGTGAATATGGAGAATTTGGATATAGGGGGCCTTTTCTTGTAGAGGCATGAACCTAGATAAAATGAATCCTTAGAGTTTGTGGAAAGTGGCATGGTAAAACTCGCAGTCTTCATTGGAAGGTAGGACACTGGTGCATAGTGCCTCATAGGCCTGATCAAGATCAAAAACCTCTTTGAAAGAAACTCCTCCCCATTTCAATGCAATAGTTCTGATGTGGTAGTAGAGGTGGGATTAATATAGGAGTACCTTCTCTATTTCTGCAATCGAAGGAGATAGGCTCAGACCTTGAAGTGGCGAGAAGTCCTACTGCTTGAGCTGAATGGCCTCTTTAATTTTCTCTTCTTCTAATACCCCTCCATCATTTGAGAATAAGGGGGCAACCCAATCTGGATTAGAGCCTGCAAGTCTTCCTTGATGTCTTTGACCTTTTTAGCCAATACCACTTGATAAGCCTTGCTTTTCCAGGCAACCCGATTGCAAGCAATAAATTTTTTCACCCTTTTAGCTACTACCCTTTGGTATGGAATTCTTGTTCCCCTCAATGCTTCCTCGGTTGCTTTATATAGCTTGGTGATTAATCTCTTTGATTTTTTCAGAACAGGGGGTGACCGTTTGTAGAATTTGTTTGACTGTTAGGTCAACTTTAGCATTTAATTCTTGCACATCCATTAGGAACTTCAATATTGGCTTCAAGGTTGCTACCACAATCATGATCCTTTCGAAATGGGAGGATATCATCTCTTTGAGTATCAGGAGGAGCCCGGATCCTTGTTCTATTGCTAATTCCTACTAGAATTGGGATTCCTTAGCACTCATGCTTTCCATTAATTTCTTTGTTTCTGAGAGAGTGTTCAAAAGTTTTGAGCATAGCTTCTCGATCTCTTCGTTGCAAGTCTATAGAATAAATTAGGTATGTGCAAGATCATGATGGGGAAAAAGTGGCGATATCATGGGTATGTGGCTGACAACCTTTTTTTCACCCAAAATTGATGAAACAAAAGGGGTTTTTAAAGGAGATTCTCAGCGTTCCATCAATATAAATTATGCTTTACTTTGAATTTAATAAATAATATTATTCATTTCCTTTTTGAATTACAAGTAAAGTCCTAATTGATAGGCTTATTGAAAAGCATCTATAGCTTTCAAACGATATCACATTTTTTGAATCTGAAACATGCATCACATTTTATTCTTCGCATACTATAGGATTAAAAAAAAAAAGAATTTCATTAAGTTTTGACCAAGTTAAGGTGGTCAAACATACGAGTTTTATATTTTTAAAAATTTGTAATAAAAAATTCATAATTAATTATTTACTTGGTAAAAAATTACAAAAAGAATATGCATCACATCGAGACATGAGTCCTCTACTTATATCTAAAATCTTATAAAAAAATATTATCATTTTATTGTGGTTAGGTTGGTTAGAAAAACACCTACTCCTTATTTTTTCCCTCAAATTTAAGTGCTATTGCATTGAAATTTTAAATTTTCACCAAATAGATTTTTTTTAAAAATAAACCTAGTAGTTTAGAAACTACATTTAATTTGCTACAAATTCTATTCTTACATATTTTTGAAATAATATAGATAAATTATTCAAATTTTTATGTCAAGTTGCCTATCTCTAATTTTTCTAATTTTTATCACCACTTAAGGGCCTATTTTTTCCATGATGATCATACACATACCCAACTCAATGTCTTGCTTTTCTTGTTTTTCCTTCTTTGTTTCGGCCTAGGCCCTTTGAAATTCATTAGCCTCCTTAACCAAATCTTGTTGTAAATCAACCTTATGCTTATCCATTTCCTATAGTTCCTTTTGACCAAATCTTGTTGTAAATCAACCTTATGCTTATCCATTTCCTATAGTTCCTTTTGCAACTTTGCATATATAATGTTTTATTGGCTTGTTGTGTCCTCAAGCTCTTTTTCCTTTCGTTGATTCTCCTCGGTGGCCTCTTGCATTTGGGTCTTCATATCTTCAACTGCTTTGCATTCAACCTTGACCTCATGCTCCAATCTTTGCACCTCAACACAAAGCTGATCCTTTTCACTCTGAGCTTCTTCGAGCAACTTAGCTGCTTCACCTTGATAATCCTGTTCCTACCTTAAGTGGGTTATGTCCATAACTTTTCCTTTGATTTTTGCTTGAAATATTTCTACTATGGCCTTTATATTCACCCACTTTTCCTCGCACTTTTTCAATTTCTTGCTTAATTTCTCATAGTCAATATAGACCACCTTTTGTGTTGCTTTGGCTAGGCCCACTTTGTCATGCGGAAGAGTTTCACTCAAATTGAGACCTATAGTTTGGATGTTATAATCCTCAAACTACATCTCTCCTCCTAGTTTAGATATCCACAGCCTCAGCTAAGATCATCAAAGCATTCAACTCTTCATCAAAACAAGTCTTTAGCTTTGGAGTGGCTAGATTCGCCATGACTTTTACCTGCACTTCTACTTCCTTTCTGGCTGGGCCTCTCTAGTTAGTTCAATATGGGTCTGGAGGCTCTATGGAGACTCAATACTTTGCACGATAAGGGGAACACCAGCGAGGAGGCTATAAAGGGTATCAATAAGGGTTCTTTTGGCCGGTTGAGTTTGTGGGGAGTAAAAAGGAAGTGTTATCAAGGAAAAAGTTGGGATACCATTTATGACCTGAGAATGAGGAGGTGTTGTCATTGGGGTAAAAGGGGTAGTAGGCATAAAAGGAGGGATATTTTTGGAAGTAGGCAGGGGTGATGAAACCTGCAACATGGTTGGCTTTGTGTCTACAACTTGTATTTTTTATAGGGTGATTAAAGAATCAATCACAGATGAGATGGATGATGCACGTTCAACATGTGGGATCTCTATATGAGGCTCATTATCGAATATGGTTGGGGGTGTGTTAAGTACATGAAAAAATCTAAATATGAGGCTCATTATCGAATATGGTTGGGGGTGTGTTAAGTACATGAAAAAATCTGAATTTGTGGATGGAGGGTTTTGTTCTATAGATGAGGGGGTAAACCAATGATGCAATGGAGGAAAGGATAGCAGGTTCGAAACTCAGTAGGATTGTTGGAGTCAAAGACATTGGTAGAATGGAGTCCACTTCTTCCTCTACCTTATCTAAGGAACTTGGCTTACCTAAATCTTAGACTCATCTTTGCTTTGCATGGGGTGCACTAGTTTCTTTAGATTCTTTGGCAACTAATCCCAATGAACCTTGGCCTTTTGAGTTTCTGAAGATTTCCTTAGAGACCGTTATGTCCACTTACCCTTTGGTGGGATGCTGGCGGAGGATGAGATTTGCGATTCCTTGAGGTGTGATCTATTTTCCTTCCCATTCCCTACTTCGGGTGTTTGAGGCAATGGATTGGAAATTGGTGCATGCTCCTATTTAAACCCCTGGTCGGACCCTGGGTTGGATTCAAATCCCAGCTCAACATCATAAATATCATCTAATTACTCATCTATATCTTTAATAGTTTGATATGGAGCAGCTATCTACTTCATCTCCTATTGATACCTCCAGAAATTAGCTATCTTTCTTTCTGACCACTTCAAAAAAATTAGCTGTCCTAAGGAACTTATCCATCTAGATGCTCTGTCAGAACTCTGCCACCCTTGGGTAGAAGTCAAGCCATTGGGGTTGCACAAATGGTATAAAGGTTAGGTCAATAAAGACCTCTACCCTTTCCTTGGTCAGGTTCTTCCTTGCTTCCCAATATGACCACTCTTCATGCTTGGAAGAAAAACACTTGACAGGATCGTATTTCCATCTGTCACAAATGAGGACCAGGTCGAGGTAGGCCAAATTTCTTGTTAACACATCCTTCTCTTCTCTCCTTATGATAATTACTTGACTTAAATTGGCAATGGTCAAAGGAAATGCGTAAAGCACTTTCTTGTGCTTCCCAACCTCATAAACATTGTTGGAAATTTTTGCCTAATGACATGCTTCCAAGGTGAGTGTCCTATCCATTAAAATTTTTTAAAGCCTAAAGGGATCCTCATTAAAACCATGACATCTGATAAAAGTAAAAACTTCCCCCATAAAATAATCTACTAGGATCGGGTGGCTTTTCATTTAGTCTAAACCTTTAGGGGAAAACCTTTCCGGGAGATGCTAGGACAAATCCAGGAGTACTGGTTGCAAATAATAATCGACAATTGAATAGTAATCCCATGTTCTTGAAAGCACATGGCTCAAGGTTGAAATTGGTTTATATAACCCCAATGCATCAAATTCATTGAGCATTAAATGGCCAATAAAATTCACAGTTTTGATGAAAAATTAAGTGCACCAGGAAAGAAGAGTACCTAAATTCGAAAGAGCACTTATAATTTCTTAATTGTTTAAGCATCCTTTTTACGATTTCCTTAGTGAAATCAAATTGTTTCTGGCTCTTTCTCTTCCTCAGCATGAAAGCCAAGCCCATCTAGAACTCATATAGATTGTTATCACTTTCATGGCCATACAAAAAAGCTAGCATTGAGAAGACAACCTGTAAATCTGAGTGGAATTCTTTGTGTGATAGAGGGAAGAAAATTTTGTTTTTCTTTGGTTCCTTGTTCATTTCATCCTTATAAAATTTCAACTGCATTTCCCTAGTTTCCTAGAATTCTTCCATTTTCCCATGATAAAACCTAGTGGCTTCCCATTTGAGGGGATACACAACATATCTCAGATGATTGTCATATTGATAGTGACCCTCAGCTTGCTGCCATTGATAATGCTAGTCTTCTTGTCCAACTTTTCTATGCATATGTCAACCAGCTATAGACATGGATGTGTGGAGGGTAACATAAATTGTGGCAAACCACAATCCCACAATCACGTCGTAAAGCCATCAGACTCCCCCTAATGATAATTCTTTGCAATCCTCCTTCCTTGAGGCCTTTAGGGTTTATTTGGAGCTTTGGGTCATAGATTTCACCTCCAAAATCTTTAACTACCTCATCTTTAGCATGCTTGCCTAGTTGTATGACTTTGGTGCATAGAAAGCTTCACTCCTGTAGAGCTAGGGCATTGGAATAAGAGATATTTCCAAATATGTTGACATAACCTAGCTTGGTGAATATGATCCCAACATTTCGACAAGAAGATGATGCTTCAACCATTTCATATTCCTAGGAGAATTCTATAGAATCAACTTTCAACGAAGTCATTACTCAATGTTTTGAAACTTAGAGAAATTTTTCATTTTGGTGCATTCAATTCTCAAACACACATTTAGTAAATATGTTTCCGTTATCGATAGCTTGAGCTAAGTGCTGCTAGCGAGGTGATACATGTGGAGTGGGGGCTCATACTTCTCGAAAATGCTCTCCTTGCTATAAGAATGAAAATAGTACATTTCTTATGCCGAGCTTGGGGAAAGATAACCTTGAGCAATGAGAAGCATGCTTAGAAGGGACATTTGCATTAATTAAGTAGGAGTTGGCTTCAAAAAACATCTCTTCACACAAGCAAGTTGGTTGGCGTTGATCAAGATGATGACACATGGTGACAGGTCGTATACACAAGCATTAACTACCATGCTTAAATTAACTCCTCAAGCCTTTCCAAAGGTCCTTCGTATGATTTACATTTTACTTCTTACCACCAACCCAATTTCCTATTATAATTTGACAAGAAATAAATTTTTCATTTGTCAGCCTTCTTGGCACATGTTTTTCTATAAATGGCAATGTTCGCTTTGCAAGAATAATCATTGAGTTGGCATTAAGTTGGTGAGTCTTTTCCACTACATTTTTCCTTTTGTGAGTATAGTGATTTTCTTACAATCATTATGAGTGGTCTCGGTACCCCAGTTTGGCTCATGGGCCAAAATCTACAAGCATCTTTCATAGGAGAGGTCAGTAATGATATGATCAAGCACCTATTGCACACAAAGAACTATCTGGTTATTATGGAATTTAAGTGGGTCTTAGGGAGAGACTATGTAAAAGATGAGAACCAGTTGCACTATAATACAAACATCATCTCTGAGTTCATAGCCTCGTTGCTTCATTTGGACATGTCCAAACCCTAATTTATCAAACTCTGTCATGCCATTTTGACTTGACATAGCTCGATGGCTTGGGTGAGATTGTTCAGGTGTCCATTCCTAGCCTTGGCATCCTATCAGTGATGGACATCCAAAGGAAGGTGGATAATGTGGAAGTAGTGTCCTAGCTACCTTTTTTACTGACTTTCAAACCATGGACTTGGAATGCCACTGTAAGTGGTCCTGACATGCAGCTGACTTTCTCTTGAAGATGAACAATGTGGAGTGCATCCATGGCATCATGTGGATGACCCATTTTGAGAACTTGGTCTATAGCCCTAGTGTTGAGGAATAATCCTATGCAACGCTCGTGTTCCTTGTGTGACAAAATATCCACTACTGCCTACTCGTGAACCTTGAATATGTCATGTTTTGACCATCATTGTTTTTGGAAGCTAAATTTCTTTATTGTTTTAGTACCGCCTCCAATTTTTATTTTGAAATGATGTATCTTTTTGCTTTTTGGAAGAGAATATTTTCAAGATTCTCTCAGATCCTTAGGCTCAAAAACCAGTACTATATTATAAATGATTTTCAATTATTATAATATAGTATTTTCCTATCATTTATGTAATTAGGACAAAAATATTATGGTTAATGCAATAAAGCATATAAAGAAAACCCTAATAAATAATGAAGCACAAATGAGCTTAAAGACATAAAGCATAAAACAATATTACCAAATCTTCATGCCACCATTGATTCACCTCCATTGCACTTCTCCATTTTGCTTGAATATGACAATTTCCCTCAGATTTGAGTGTGCAATAATAAGCCTATGACAAGTGACTAGAAAAATATTGAAGATTGTTGTCTCACACTAGCAACATGTACTTGCATAATATGTGTAGATGATAGATAGATATGGATGAAGGATTCAAGAATGATTTTGACAGCATAAGGATACTTGAAGAATCAACCCCCCAAATGGCTTATGAAAGAGTTTATTTATAGACAATGTCTGATTTGGATTGATGATTGAGATTGGATGTCAATAAGATGTCTTAATCAATGGCCAAGATTAAAAGTTGTAGTATGGACTAGGGTTAGGTCAAAATTAGGACAATGACAAGAAATGAATGGCTAAGATTCAATTATAAAATAATTCAATCAAGGGCTAAAATTAAATGAGATGTCAAGATAAGATTTGATGTGGAAGATAATATTGGCACAGACAAAGAGGCGATAAGAGAATAATAAAAATTATTTAATTTAGGAGAGAAAACGCTAATGAATAATTAAATAATTAAAAGTAATTATTTAATTATAGTGGAAAGTGGACAAAATTTAAATAAATAAGAATTTATTTAATTTTAGAAAGAAGAGGACTTAATTAGTGACTTAATTAAATAAATAAAATTTATTTAATTAATCAAGGAGGAATAAAGATAAAAAATTAATTAATTAAATAATTAAAATTATTTAATTAATAGAAGACATATGACATTAGAAAATAATTAAATAATTAAAATTATTTAATTATCAAAGACAAAATAGGAATGATGGAGAAAATAAGAGTCGCAGGCCTTAGGACAATTTTCAGTGTTTACATTTTGCCCCTCTTTGAGATGATGTTCAAGATGATGAGCTTTGTGTCGAGTAACATCATTTCAAAGAAGCTAAGGTATGGATAGAGGAAAATGGATGATGATAGAAAGATAAAGTGATGATGAAATAAGAGTGGGATGATGATCCCCCCTCAAGAGGATAGGTAGGTTGAAAGAACGCGAGTATGCTCTTGAAATGAATAAGAGGATAATAGATAAGTGGCATAGAAGAAATGTTAGTGTGGATGATATGTTTGTTAGTGGAGACAACCTTAAAGATGCATATTTTGCTAGACAAGACTCTACACTAATCATCATTGGGTGGTAAAATGACACAAATGGACAAAAAACACCATGGTATGACATAGACCAAGGTGTGCAAGGTCATCCACTTGTAAAATAGATAGTCACAAACAAGGAATGTCCTAGCTCATACTAAGGGTGAAGTTGCCCCAGTCCTTTTTCCAAGACAATCTACAAACAACAGTCAAATAAAAACAAAATAAGTCATGAGACATCATCACACCTCTAAATTCTTCACGAGACATCCTCAAGGTAGCTAGTGACATGCCCAAGAGACAAAGCAATAAAAAGATAAGACAAAATAGACTAGAAAATTAACAACCATTCAATGTGTTTGCAAATATTTGTTTGCATTACAATTTGACAATGCAATAGTTTGATGGTTTGACAGTGCCTAAGGTCAGGAAGGACACATCCTGAAAAGACAAATGACATTTTGATGAGGTCCAAGTCCAAGAAGGACACATCTTGGAGAGGACCAAAGAGTGATGAGGTTGACATTGTTTTGGCAATTTGAATAATGTGACTAGATGATTGACTAGACTATGTTGTCTAAGTTTAACCTAATGATGGATTGGAGTATAATGTCTATTGGAGCATGATTTGAATGTCTTGTGTTTGAGTGTGACTATGTCTGACAAAAGATGACTTTGTGTGAGGAGATTGATATTGTCTAACTTATTTGACCGATGCAACCTAATGTTTGATGAGATGGACATTGTCTGACTTATTTGACTGACGTGATGAATGTTGACTCATGATTTTGGGATTTTTGAGAGTTATTTGGATTTTTCTTATGTTTTTTAGATATTTGGATTTTTGTTTTTGGATTTTTGATGTTTATGATTTTTTTGGATTTTTGACATGTTTTGATTTTTTTTTTGAATTTTTGACATGTTATAATACTTTTGGATTTTTGGGAATATTTAATTTTTTTTGGATTTTTGAAATGTTTTGAGGTGTCAATGGATGAAAATTTGGGTAGCCTTTGTGCTAGATACCAATGACAAGGGGAAAACCAAGTCTAGGTGAAAGGGTGGGTGATAGGATATAAGGGATAAAAACACTCATGATAGATGGATTGATGAAAAGGATATATGCATCATAAGAGAGCAATGATGTGATCTCCAATGACTATCACATAGGAATAACATGCCCCATCCTAGGTACAATACTTAGGATTTTTCATGACAAAGCTTATGACAATAGAATAATGATAGACTTGTTTAGAAGGATGAGGTATGTCAAGAGATACCCAAAAAACATGTTTCAACATTTTTCCCCTATGTCTTCATCAAGATCAAAAGGAGAAGGGTGGATAAGTGGACTCAATATGATAGGTATGTATGATGGCTAAAGATGGTAGGTAGGATGAAAATGATATGACATGAAAATTATAGGTTGGATCTAGATAAGACATTGTTCCCCCAAGTGTAAGTGACATAGAAGATCAACCTACACATGATGTCTATTTGCTAGGTTTTCATCATGGTACTTATCCAGGGTGCCTGTTTACCAGGTTTTCACCGTTGGAAAAAGGGATTTCTCTTTACTCAAATTTTTCTTTTTGACTTTTGTGGCTTTTTGACTTTTTTTTTACCTTTTGACTTTTTGACTAGGAGAAGGAGAATATGGATAAGAGGGACTCAAGTGTTTAGTTCCATGAAAGGTGGTAGTCCCACTAGAGATGGATGTCATTGCATGGACCATGTCAAATGTCATTAAATGTTGGTAAGGGATGACATGAAAGGGAGATGGAGTAGGTAGATAATGGATTATGATGTGGATTATGAAGGAAAATAGTGGATTATGATGTGGATTATGTAGGGAAGATATATGACTTATGCAAAAGATGAATGGGGAGGCTTAGCCAAAAGCATGGACCATAGGAATGTGGGGGAGATATGTAGGATAATGAGTGAAGGGTGAGGAGATGGAGGTATGTGGAATTGTTGTGAAACAAAAGGGAGACATGACCAATGGTTGCACACATTGTGATAAACATTGAAGATTTTGATGTGGACGAGGTGTAGGAAACAATGGAGATGTTTTCTTAGGAGGTGGAAAAAGTGCTTTAGGTACCCACATAGACTTAGTATTTTTATGACTTTTATTTTGCTTGTGGGTTTTAGGAATTTGAGATTTTTGAATGGAATGTACATTTTGGATGGGGGGATGGTTGGGATTTTTTTGATGTGGATGCCTCATTTGAATTGATTTCTTTTTGCTTAAGTACCCAAACCATTTTGTTTTCAGACTTTTCTTTTGGAGGTATGGGCTTAAATAGATTTTTAGATGTATTTTTCTTTGACTTTTTGTATTGATGTCCTAAGGTATGAGGGTCCTTAGTATTTTTGGCTTTATAGATAGAGGCATTGAAATTTTTTCTTTTAAATCCCATGGGTATGGTGGGATGAGTGGAAGCTTCATGTTTAGACAATGTGTGCATTGCTTGGTCATGATTAGGAATGTTAGGGTATTTATGGATAAATGGATAAGAGGATTGGATGGTAGGGATATTAGGTTTTGGGAGTAATGGTGGTAAAGTGGATGGAGGGATATTAGGAGTTGGAAGTAATGGTGGCAAAGTGGCTGGTGGAAGGTGTATGGTCACATGCTTTTGACATTTGTAGGATGATGGAGGAAGCATGGCAACATATGTCTTAGGCGTATGATAGGATTTATGATGGAAGGAGGTGGAATTAGGATGCATGAAGTACCAACATCTTGAGATTGGTGTCCTTGGGGTATGAAATGGACAATGGGACTAGGTGTAGGTGGAACACTAGACATGAGTTCCTTATTGGATGGAGAAAATGATGCAAGGGAAGATAATGGTTGTTGTTCTAAGGAGGAACATTCATGAATGAGGGTGGAAAGACCAATAGGATATGATGAAGGATTTGCAATGGGGTCGATAGTGGGTGATGGAGGATCATTGGGATCTTGATTAGCATTGTGTTCACTTAGATCCAAGGTATTTATTTGACCTTCTATGTGTGCTTGGGAAGGATATGTCTCATCAAGGGAAGTGGATGTTGATGGATCATGGATAGGACTAGGTGGAGGTGTATTTGGAATATCTTTCTCATGGATTGGTATAGGATCAAGATTCTCATCGATAAGCTCTTAATTGAATTATGGATATCATCTTGATCATAGAAAATATATAGATTATGGATAGGTTGGATGAAAATGATTTGATCTTGATTAGGAATAGTGATTGATGTTTCCACATATTTGGGAGTAGACTCTTGATATAACTCTTGGGTTTCTTGAATTGAAGTGGAAGGCAATGACTTTTGAATCAGCTCAACATGTTCTAGATGGTCGCCGACATGGAGACATGATGGACGTTAACTTAGGCTCAATGGAGGAGACTCTTGAATAGGATCAAGGGGTTGTGGATGACATGGTTGGATTGAAGGACTTGACATGATGTTTGAGGACTATTTTGTATGTTCAAGTATATGTGTTGAATGACATGGTGACAATTGATTCCTTGGTTGTCGCCCTTGGGTCACATCCTTTAGAGGTGGATGGGTAGAAGCTGTTGGCTTAGGGTTTTGATTTTGATTGGATGACAATCTAATAAAGCTATAGGGTGTATGAGCTATATTGGTATTTCCCTTGTCAAAGATGGCATTAAGACTTAAAGGCTCTTGATTTTTTTGCTAAGGTGGACTTGGGCTCATATTTTCTTGTTATGATATGGGTGGATATGTTGATGTGGCATTGACATGATATGTAGATGGGTTTGGTTGGCATGATGATGAAGGTGACACATGTTAGCTCTCAAAAACGTAGGTTTGAACCACGAAAGGTTGCCAAGCTTTCACAACATTTTAGGGTAACAGACAAGGTCAAATGGTTTAGACCTTCTACTCTTTAGGTGCTGCTAGACCTAGGTGGGTGTACCTATATGAGTGAGGTAGACTTGACTTATACTTATCTCTTTTGAAGTGTTTTTACCACAATGGCAGATGGAAGTGGACAAATGAAACTAAATTTGGCATAAATTGTATAGCAATATTCAAAACTAAATCCTAATATACTCAGTTCACAGATGTAAAGAAAATGAATGAATCTAAATGGTGAAATGTAGAGACTAGTGCCTTATTGGGTATGCGGAGTTAAATGAAATAGAAATGGGCAACTTATTTCTGGGCAACACTCAAATTTTTTGGCATATGTTTTGTTTATAACTTGTATAAACATGCAAGACTGTGATTACCAAGTTCTTCTTAATGATCCAAATGAATTTCCCTGATTACTGTGATCAATTAAAAGGATTTAATCTTTCCTTGAAAGAACCAATCAATCAACCACACAGATACAACAAATGTGCACTTATAAACTGGATATAAACTTGTTATACCAATTTAAACAACCATAAACCATCAATCTTGGAGACAACTTAGTAATACTTTCAATAAGCACAACAGACAATTGACATCAGAAATGAACTGCCACATCAACTGATTTTCATTGATATCTCCATTTGAAATTATGCATCATAGTCTCTGATCTAAGAATTTTATTCTACTGTATCCATTTCTAATCTATCTACTGCATCTAATATATAATATGATGGGTATTTTTACAATTGAAAATGCATATTTATACATCTGCATTTGAAAAGACACATCGTTTCATATTCAAATGTCGACAAATAGTATTCAGGCTCTACCATTATTTGCTAAGCACTTGCCGAGACATTCTATAGTCATATTGATCCTCAATGTTACACCGACAATCATCCTACTACTCATCGCTATGATGTCATGTCGTCTCATCGAAACTTTGTGTCTCACTGACGAATATCCTTAAATTCACTTTTGATCGTTGTGACAATACTAAGTCGGGAAGAGGCTTCATAGAACACTTTATGTCTTACTGAAAGTTGTCCCTCCATCATTTGTGTCACTGAGACAATTCATAATCGGGGAGAGGTCCCATAGAATTCTTTGAGTCTTACCAAAAACCCCCACAGTGTATTCTTGTCATTGAGATATATGGGCTTTCTCGCCAATGAAACAACATATCGTCATGAGAAAAGAGTCGGAAAGACTATATAACCTTACACTGAAAACCGTTGATAGAACTCTCCTACGAATTGTCGGCGAGACTGGAGGCATTCGCCAAGACCTCACCCCGATAACCTTTTAATAGAATCCCTTTGGCTTTGTCGGCAAGACATATATGAGTTCGCTATGACTCATTCTGATAACAATTCTTACGCCGATATGATCTTTCTATTGCCGGTCGGTAAGACATGAAGCGTTCGACAAGACCACATACTGAATACGTAACTCATGTCGATACATCCTTCTGTGTGCTACTCGATGAGACATAATGTGCTCAATGAGACTTCATAACTTTATTCTGAAAGCCTTTAATACAATTCCATTCATATTGTCGGCAAGACCCGATGTGCTTGCCAAGACATTACATCGATACCACATAGCTTGGCCGATAAGAATCTCAGTGCACAAGTCAGTGAGACACGACCCATTCGAGGAGACCTCACCCTGGTGATATCACTCTCGTCGATGTGAATTTTCCTCTATCGCCAAAACAATGTGTATGTCCTATAGAAAGGTGCATGCATATGATTTTTGATCGGTGTGATATCCCTGAGCTCTTGCCAATAGTCTGCAATGAATGTATATCAGCAAAAAATGCAATATGGATCGGGGAGACCTTGATAATCTCTTGCCGATACGGGCTATAATGTGAAATATTCAAGACTAGATGGATTTTATGGGACTATATGGCCAAATGTGGGGAAAATGTGCTCATGGTGGGACTTATTTGGAAACTTATGAGTATGAACAACATGTAAAATCATGAGAATTTTATAGTTCCAACAGTGGCTCCATCTGGGGATGAATGATAGTAAGATCATTGCAAGAATCTAGATTTCTGGGTGAGCAAACCAAACTCAAGGTGATGGATCATGTGAGCATGATGAAATGAATGGAAATGGAAATGAATGTGACCCTATACTACTATACATGGAAAAATTTATTTTGAAAGAAGGAGAATCAGGATTGTCCATGTACTAGCAATTCCTGTTCCTTTTATTTCCTAGACTACTGTGCATGGAAGATAGAATTTTGAGAGGATTGCTAAGAGTTGTCCATGCACTAGCAACCCTTAATCCTTTGTATTGTTCAAGAGAAAAAATGCTTCAGAAATTTCCCATGTATAGGCAACTCCTGATCTTCACGAGCCATATTCTGTAAATAATATGAATCTTCACCTCTCTTTCCAACAACCACAAAAGGTCCTAGCCACAAGGCTTCAAATTTCCCATGCTTGCCTTTCTCCTGACACCTTGTGTTCCACATCAGCACCTGATCATCTTCTTTAAATTTTCTATCTTTTTCCTTTTTTATCAAATATATACATCATCTGTGTCTATAACTTCATGTTCTTATTTTGAGCTCCTCTTCTTATCTCATCAAGTTTAGCTAGTTGTTCCATTCTTTCCTCCATAGGCTTTGGAATATCCAAATCTTCCTGAAGGACAAACCTATAGACTGGCAACAAATTTTGTAAAGGCATCCTGGCTTGTGTTCCATACACCAATTCAAATGGGGATTTCCAACTGCCTTCTTTACAGTGATTCTGTCAGGCCAAACAGCCAATTTCAATTTTGAATCCCAAACTTTCTTGTTCTAACCTAGCATCCTTCTTATAATCTTCAAAAGACTCTTATTGCTAGATTCTACTTGACCATTAGCTTGTGGATGATAAGGAGCTGCATAAGAAATGGTAATGCCATACGTGCTATGGAAATTTCTGAATTCATCTGATCTGAAACACATCCCATTATCAGTGATCAATCTTATTGGTGTACCAAATCTGGTAATGATGTTGTCCATTAGAAAATTTGTCACAAATATACTTGTAGCCTATTTAGTTGGGATTACTTCTACCCATTTGGTAAAATAATCAGTGTCCACCAGTATCCATTTATGTCCTCCACTCAATTTTTCTTGTATTTCTCCAATGAAATCAATTCCCCATTGATGGAAAGGGGCATCAACCTGTAGGGGTCAAAGTGGAAAAGCTACCTGATACTTCAATTTTCTAGAGAATTTCTGGTAGGCTTCACATTTTCTTACATATGTAAAAGAGTCATTAAAAACCTTTGGCCAGTAATATCCTGCCCTGAGAATTTTATGCACAGTTGTCTTTGTTGAGTAATGTCCTCCACAAACCCTTTCATGCATTTCACTTAAGACATGCCTGGCTTGTGATTCATCCAGACATAATAATAGTATACCATCCCTGTTCTTCCAAAACAAATCTCCATCCATGAAGACATCCTTAGATCCCTATAACTTCAGAGTTCTTTTATGGCTGTCACTCAATCCTTCTGGACACTTCATGTATTTAAGGTAATGCATGATATCTACATACCATGGAGTATGCTCAATGCTCGCAATTGCAGTCTTTTCTTCTACATTGCAAATTTGATTTGCTTCAATATTCGCTTCTTCCATTAACCTAGCCAAGCCTTGACCTCTTACTAGTTTAGTAATTTGTATCTCCATGTCAAACTCTTGGATTTTGTTAATCCATCTGCATCTTTTTCCTATTACTTTAGACTGTGTCAGAATATCCTTGACAACTGTATGAGAGACATAGGAAATCACCTTTGCTCCAACAAGATATGGCCTGAAAACTCTTATAGCTTTCACTAATGCAAATTCCCATTTTTCCATTATATCAAACTTTAATTTAGACCCTTGTAATGACTTACTGAAGAAAGACACAGGTTGTTCATAACCATTCTCATTCTTTTGTAACATAACAGCAGCAATAGTGTGCATTGAGGCAAATGAAAATATCTGAAAAGGTTTTGCAAAATCTAGAGATTTAAGGATAGGAGCATCCTTGATGGCCCGTTTGATGGATACAAAAGCTTCCAAGGTCTCTGTAGTTCATTCTACCTTTTTTCCTTTCTTCAACATTTTTGATATGGGTTTAATGATCTCAGCAAAGTTAGAAACAAATCTGCTAACAAAATTAATCTGTCCAAAGAATGATTGTATAGCCTTGACAATTTTAGGGACAAGAATTTTATCAATGGCTTCAACCCTCTCAGAATCTATCTTAATCCCTTCTTTTGAAACAATATGTCCCAAGAGCTTACCTTCTGTGACTGCAAAATGACACTTCTTAGGTTTCAAGCTAATACCATATTCAAGGGCTTTTATAAATACCTTTTCTAGATGTTGAACATGATCTTCAGCCTTCTTTGAATAAGCAGTCAGGTCATCCTGATACACCACCATGATAGCATTGATCAAATCAGCAAATGCCACATCCATAGCTCTTTGGAAGGTTGCTCCTGCATTGGTGAGACCAAATGGCATTCTCAGATAAACATATGTCCCCCAAGGAGTTGTAAATGTCATCTTATATTGCTCAGATTCTTTGACCTTGACCTGGTTATATCCTGAAAACCCATCCATCATAGACAACAGTTCACACCTTGTTACATTATTCAATATAGCCTCCATATTGGGTAGAGGATAATTATCTTTGAGGGATGCCATGTTTAGATTTCTGAAATCTACACATAGCCTAATATCTCCATTTTTCTTTCTCACAGGGACCAAGTTTGAGACCCATGTTGAATTTCTGATTGGTTTAATGATTCCCCCATCTCTGAGCTTTGCCAATTCTTCCTACATTTTAGGCTCCAATGTTGGATTTATGGGTCTTTGCTTTTGTCTGAATGGCTTAGCATCTGGCTTCAATGGTATTTCATGCTGAAACAAATCCTCCCTATATACTTTTAGATCTTCATAAGACCAGGAAAACACATGTTTATATTTTCTCAGCAACTCTATCAACATTCCTCTAATTGTAGGGCTTATTTTCTTCCCTATGTACACTTTTCTTGGTGTCATCTCAGTCCCCAAGTTAATTTCTTCAATATCTTCCCTTTTGACTGGTGTTTGCTTCATGAGGGACCAGTCATTTCCATCATACACCCTCTCCAATGCCACTAATCCTTTAGGAAGCTTATTTGTTTTGATCTATAAGATCTCCTTCCCAAATATTGTTTGCTTCCCATCCACTTCTTCAACAAAGGCGTTGAAGTCAATCTCTTGGGCTTCATATTGGTCTATACAACAGAGGAATTTCAAAAGGTCAGTATCATCATTAAAGACCTGCCAACTATATATGTTATCAGGGACGACAGGCCTTGTCTTCAACTCGATCTATGATACTCTAGCCAATGTAATGTCATCTCTTTTCAGTTCCACATTTGCTAAAAAATATGCCATTATGTTCTTTGACCTATCAATCCACTCAATTGAGAAGGCATCAAACAACTCAATTGTGTCCCACACAACATTCCTGTATTGTTTCAGTCTTTTATGTTTTGCTGCATATTTTGACTTAATTTGTGAAACAACCAACTCAGAATCCCCTAAGACATCCAACAACTTGATTTTATGTTTCACAACTATATTCAATCCTGTCAATAAAGCTTCATATTCCACCACATTGTTTGTACATTCAAATGTTAACAAGAATGAATACTTAAATGTAATACCTTTAGGTGAAACAAACACAATCCTAGCTCCATTACCTTCTTGACTGCATGCTCCATCAAAATACATTTTCCACACCTCATTGCAGTTTTGTGCCACATGTTTTTCAATTGGGTCAGTATTGACTAATTCTGACTGGGCTGATTCTATCTTAAAACTTCCAAGATCAACATCACAAAAACAATTGATTTGATCTTGTGGTACATAGTCAACAACCTGATTCATCCTTGGCTCCCTGTATAACTTCACTTCCTGACCATTAACTGGAATTGTTGCATATGACAGATCAAATTAGACATTTCCACTAACTGCTACTGTCCACTATCTTGATAGAAGCATCCCAAACTGTGGAGGGGTGTCAATTACTATTATATCAATGTTACAGGCCACCTGAGGATAAGAAGCTAGCTTGACTTCAACATCTTTCATTATACCCACCATAGGAATAGGTCGATTATCCATTGCATAGCACTTGCCTCCATTGGTATCCACCCACATGCACCAGAGTCTATCATGCAATTCCTCGGCAGTTTGTTACTTATGAGTAATGTAGTGAAAAAAGGATCGACATGTGGGGGACTCAATAATGCATTACTAAGGCATACTTCTAGGATATTCACTTTCTCTTGCTTATTAATAGTTTTAGTGGCTATCTTACTTTCAGAATTCACATGCCTTTCATTCCCATTTGTTATTAATTGGACAAAACTATCTCTGTATTCCTTAATTTTCATCATCTCAAGTAGTGGAATAGACATCTTTACCTGAGGAAAATCCTGAGTGACGTCAAAAGAAGAACCCTCCACTTTAACCATTTAATTTTGTTTTGATATTTCTCCTTTGTTTTCTTCCTTTTCTCTTTTACTTGGTTGATCAGGCTTTTGGATTCCTTTGTGTAATTCCTTCACTTCCTCCTTTTGGACAAGCTTCTGTTCACTTTTATCATGTTGCTTATTTTTTGTCTTTTTCACAACTCCTTGTGTCGCCTTTTTCTCTTTCATAAAGATTCCCCTAGGGACACCTTCCTTCTCGTTCACTATCCTATTTCTCAATAGTACTTACTCTTTGCTTCTTCAACTGTAGCAACAGTTAATCTCTCTATCTCCTCTTCAGTAAGTTTCCTCATACTGCATTGAGTAGGTACTTCAATAGAATGTTGCTCTGTATAATCTTCTTCAGAGTCAGAAAGGATCTGTTGTTCAGTCATGTGGACATTGTATCTTTGGTTTGAAACATCATACTCATAACCTTCATCCTCTAAAGATGAGTATCTCTCCTCAACATGGTGAAAAGTATTTGAAGTCAAATACACTATGTGATCTTCTCCACTATTTCCCATCAACATTCCTTCTTCTTGCATTCTTTGGGCTACAACACAATAGTTTGGGGAATGTGGCTTATCACAAAATTCACCTAAATAATTGTTATTTACCATATAGGGTCCTTTCTTCCTCAGTGGATCAGGAGTTTCTTTGTTTCTAGGCCTATCTGTTATAGGTTTTCCATCTTTCCAATTTGTGGTATAAGGCATGTCATGTAACCTCGGCCTTTCATTCCTATATGTGTTCTCCTGTTTGTATTGATAATTATTGGTTTGTTGGGGAGCCCTTGGGTTGTCTCTTTTATCAATTATCCCAACAGCCCTCCTATTGTTTTCAATTGTTAATGATGTCTTCTAGGCTTCAGCCAAATCTCTTGGAAATCTATTTCTCAGTTCATACCCTATTTTAGGATCGAACGCATTCAAATAAACACTCAATGCCACAGAGTCTGGCAATTTTGATCCAAGAGGTATTTTATTCTGTAGTTTATTGAATCTTCGGTTGAAATCATAAATTGAGTCATTCTTATTTTTCTAAATTCGCATCAATTCATGAAGAGCATCATCAGGTGCACTTTGATTCCCATATTGCTCGAGAAATTGGTCCTGAAATATTTGGAGAGAATCAATAGAAGCTGTTGTTAGGCTGTTGAACCAATCTCTAGCTTCTTCAGTAACTGACATCATGAATAACCTCATATGTAAATCTTCATAAGGTACATCAAAATCTTGAATGAAAGCATTGAAACTCCTTAAATGGTCTTCAACAAAAATTGCACTACTCCCTGTAAACTTAGGCACCAGACCTCTCCAACTACCATCCATTGGGTAAGGATATAACCGAAACCCTACCAGGTCGAATTGTCTAATCATTGTTGTATATTGCTAAGGGGGAGGGTTAGGTGGGTACTGATACTGATACATCGGATTATTGTGTTGTGTATGATGATGTGGCACATAATGTTGACCATGAGGTGGCTGAATATTTGTATATTGTGAGGGAATATGCAGTGGATGGTTTGGTTGTCTGTATTGATTCCCTATCTGATTGTGAGGAGCCTTTGATGGGTCAGAAGGCCCTGCACTATGACTACCCTGCTTATGAGTTGGTCTATACTTTGGGCAGCCAGATGTTTGAACATTATTTTGAGCTTTCTACAAGTTGAAATCTCTCATTGCTTGTATCATCTAGGCTTTCTCTTGTTCTTCTCTGTCTTTTCTTTGAGATTCAAACCGTGCTTTGACTTCCTCATAAGTTAAAGATTCATAATCATCTTGAGGAGTTTCACGATCAATAGGTCCATTCTGATTACCCTCCATTTTTAGATCATATTCTTGCTGATTTTTGATTTGTTTAGGTTCGAGTTTAGCTTCAAACTTAGCTTGTTTCTGAGGATCGTGAAAAGGAAAAGGATTTCTTTGATCTTCTGGGGTACAATGCTCTGTGCTCGAATTATCTCTCCATGTATCATAGCTATCATATGTTTCACAATGTGCTCTTGATGCTTTGTCCTTGTCTGTTATGCACATGTCCTCACTTATCCTTTTTCCCTTATCAACCTTGTCATCTTTGTATGTCCACTTACTGCTACCAGTAGGAGCTCCAATATGACCTCCCCTATATTGAGATCTTCTTCCATTCACGTTTGAATAAATGCAATGCTTCTGTCAGAGTCGCCACTCACTTTCTTACAAGTGCGAAAGTATTTGATATTTCTTCTTCTGAGTGGAGTCTGTACAAAGTTCCTAACTCTATGATTAAGGCCCTAATTCTGAATTTAATCCCCAGCAAAGTTGCCAATTTGTTAGCTCTCAAAAACGCAGGTTTGAACCACGAAAGGCTGCCAAGCTTTCACAACATTTTAGGGTAACAGACAAGGTCAAATGGTTTAGACCTTCTACTCTTTAGGTGCTGCTAGACCTAGGCAGGTGTACCTATATGAGTGAGGCAGACTTGACTTATACTTATCTCTTTTGAAGTGTTTTTCCCACAATGGCAGATGGAAGTGAACAAATGAAACTAAGTTTGGTATAAATTGTATAGCAATATTCAAAACTAAATCCTAATATGCTCAGTTAACAGATGTAAAGAAAATGAATGAATCTAAATGGTGAAACGCAAAGACTAGTGCCTTATTGGGTATGCAGAGTCAAATGAAATAGAAATGGGCAACTTATTTCTGGGGAACATTCAAATTGTTTGGCTAATTTTTTTTTTTATAACTTGTATAAACATGCAAGACTGTGATTACCAAGTTCTTCTTAGAGAACTAGATGAATTTCCCTGATTACTGTGATCAATTAAAAGGATTTAATCTTTCCTTGAAAGAATTGATCAATCAACCACATAGATACAGTAAATGTGCATCAATCTTGGAGACAACTTAGTAATAATTTCAATAAGTACAACAGACAATTGACATCAGAAATGAACTACCACATCAACTGATTTTCATTGATATCTCCATTTGAAATTATGCATCATAGTCTCTAATCTAGGAATTTTATTCTACTGTATCCATTTCTAATCTATCTACTGTGTATCTAATATCTAATTTCATGGGTCTTTTTACAATTGAAAATGGATATTTATACATCGACATTTGAAAAGACACATCATTTCATATTCCAATGTCAGCAAACAGTATTCGGGCTTTGTCATTATTCGCTAAGCACTCACCGAGACATTCTGTAGCCATATCGATCCTCAATGTTACACCGACAGTCATCCTGCTACTCATCGCTATGATGTCATGTCATCTCATTGACACTTTGAGTCTCACCGATGAATATCCATAAATTCACTTTTGATCATTGTGACAATACTAAGTCGAGAAGAGACTTCATAGAACACTTTATGTCTTACCGAAAGTTGTCCCTCCATCATTTGTGTCGCTGAGACAATTCATAATCGAGGAGAGTTCCCATAGAATTCTTTGAGTCTTACTGAAAAACCCCATGGTGCATTCTTGTCACTGAGATATATGGGCTTTCTACACCGATGAAACAACATATTGGCATGAAAAAAGAGTCAGCAAGACTGTATAACCTTACACCGAAAACCATTGATAGAACTCTCCTACGCATTGTCGGCGAGACAGGAGGCATTCGCCAAGACCTCACCCTGATAACCTTTTAATAGAATCCCTTTTTCTTTGTTGGCAAGACATATATGAGTTCACTATGATTGATTTTGATAACAATTATTATGCCGATATGATCTTTTTGTCGTCGGTTGGTAAGACATGAAGTGTTCGGCAAGACCACATACCGAATATGTAACTCTTATCGATACATCATTATGTGTGCTAGTCAATGAGGCATAATGCACTCGGTGAGACTTCATAACTTTATTCTGAAATCCTTTAATACAATTCCATTCATATTGTCGGAAAGACCCAATGTACTCACCAAGACATTACATCGATACCACATAGCTTGGCCAATAAGCATCTCGGTGCACAAGTCAATGAGACACGACCCATTCGGGGAGACCTCACCCTGGTGATATCACTCTCGCTAATATGAATTTTCCTCTGTCGCTGAAACAATGTGTATGTCCTTCCGAAAGGTGCATGCATATGATTTCTGATCAATGTGACATCCCTGAGGTCTTGCCAATAGTCTGCAACGAATGTATATCAACATAAAATGTAATATGGATCCAGGAGACCCTAATAATCTCTTGCTGATATGGACTATAATGTGAAATATTCAAGACTAGATGGATTTTATGGGACTATATGGCCAAATTTGGGGAAAATTTTCTCATGGTGGGACTTATTTGGAAACTTATGAGTATGAACAACATGTAAAATCATTAGAATTTTATAGTTCCAACAACACATAAGATTGTGGTTGAAAAGGTGTTTGGATATGTTGTGGTATGATTTTTTGTTGTAATGATGAAGGGGTTGCATAGGATAATGGTTGTTGAGAGGTGGATTGATATGGATAAGAGTTGACATTAAAAGACATGTGATAGGTTGATGAAGGGGTAATATGATATGTGGATGGATGAGGTTGATATGATGATATAGGTGACACATAGGATTGATGTGAATTTTTTTGATGTGGTGATTGGACTTGATGTTGTGCTTGTTGGATTTGACAAGTGGCCATGAGGTATTGGTCTTGTGCTATGAGTTGTTACATTTGAGGTGAATTGTTTGTTTGAAGTTTTTTTATCATGTCATGGACTCTTTGAATGAATTTTTGATTTAAAGGTGATTGGCTTGTTTGAGCTATGTGAAGTACGTGAACAAGCTCTTGTGCTATGTCTTTGAATGTTGGCATGGTGTAAAATGATGTTGACTAGATTAAAGAGATGATGATGTGGAATGAAAATATTGTATGATTTGGATGATGTGACAAGTGCTTATTGGAAGTTTGACTTGGGAAATATCAAACACAATATTTCACATGTAAATGCATGAACACACACACCAAAAACAATGATAAGTTTGTCTTTCAAGATTAAATGTTATGATAAAGCAAACACTTGAATACACAACAACAAGCCTAATGCTAGTCAAGTGGGTATGGCCAATTAGGTCTTAAGCTAGTTTGCACAAGGTTGACTAGATATAATTTGAAAGAAAAATCTTGCTAATAAGCTGGGAGAAAGGGGTAACCCACCCTTTACCTTCACTTCCCAAAGGAATAAATTTCTTTAGGGCTTAGCCTAGAGTGACAAGATTTCAACTCCCAAAGGAGTGTGTCTTTGGATTCACACTCGATTGAGGTCATCCCTTGGAGGGGTGTGTGCTCCAAGCAGGCTTCCTAACAAGGGTATGACAAAAGTGAACCAAGTGAGGTGTTTTGGAGGACACACACACTTGATTCACACTCGCAGTGATTAATTTCCCTTTAGAAAATTGAAATGTGTGTAAAACAGTTCAAGAAATTATTCTTTTTAACCCTAATTCAAGATGTGTGATTGAATACAATGGTTCATTTTATCCCAATTTCAATGATGTGACAACAAACAAGATTTATTTTAGACCCAAAAATCCAAATGTGTGATCAAACTAGTTGTTCTTTTTAAGCCCCAAATTGAAGTGTGTTGACAAACAAGATTAAGAGATGAAAGATGGAATGTGTGCACCTAGAATTTATTTAGCTCCAAAATATTTTTCCAATTGATGAAAATTGTCCTTTGAAGTGTTTATTTGTCTATACATTCATAAAAAAAATAACAAAGCCAAAACCCTAACAAGATAATTGATCACTAATATTAGAGGGTTAGCTAGTCAAGAAAAATCTAATTTTTGGAAATGTTTTTTATAGTAAAAATAAAAATATAGAGAACATAACCTTACTAAAATTTCAAGAGCTTTCCAAAAAAGTAAAGATCTAAAAAAATTGTTGTTTTACACTTGAAATTATTTTTTTATGAAAAATCATAACAAAATTATTAAAAATTTCAAAATAGCTCCAAAAATTCTGATTTTATGATTGAAGGTGTATGACATTATCCCAAATCTGTAGAAAAATTTATGTTAAAATATCTACCACCATTTGTGAGACATAAGCAAATTTTTGTAAAACCCTAATTTTAAAAGATCTATTTTTTGACTAATTATTTTACATCCAAATTTTAAAAATAAAGAACAGATTCCTATTGAAATTCATAGAGCTTTCCAGAAATGTAAATAAATACAAAAAAATTGACAATTTTCTCTCAAAATTGATTTTTCATGAAAAATAACAAAAAAATTATAAAACCACAAACACAGCACCAAAAAATATGATTTTTGGAATAAAATATCTTGATATTTTCCCCAACCTATAGGATTTTTTTTTGTGAAAATATCTACAACCATTTGAAAGTTCTGGTCAAATCTTTGAAAAGTAGAGTTTTGTCCCAAAATGATGCAAAACCCACAACAAAAAGCAAACAAAACTTACAACAAAAAGAATCCAACTCCAAAAAATTTCAAAATATATCAAGTTCACCAATGTAATTAGGGAAAAAATATTATGATTAATGCAATAAAATATATAAATCAAACCCTAATAAACAATGAAGCACAAATGAGCATAAAGACATAAAGCATAAAACAATATTACCAAATCTTCATGCCACCATTGATTCACCTCCATTTCACTTCTCCATTTTGCTTGAATATGACAATTGCCCTCAGATTTGAGTGTGCAATAATAAGCCTATGACAAGTGACTATCAAACTATTGAAGATTGTTGTCTCACACTAGCAGCATGTACTTGCATAATATGTGTAGATGATAGATAGAAATGGATGAAGGATTCAAGAATGATTTTGACAGCATAAGAATACTTGAAGAATCAACCCCCCAAATGGCTTATGAGAGAGTTTATTTATAGACAATGTCTGATTTGGATTGATGGTTGAGATTGGATGTCAACAAGATGTCTTAATCAATGGCCAAGACTAAAAGTTGTAGTGTGGACTAGGGTTAGGTCAAAATTAGGGCCATGACAAGAAATGAATGACTAAGATTGAATTATAAAATAATTCAATCAGGGGCTGAAATTAAATGAGATGTCAAGAGATAAGATTTGATGTGGAAGATAAGATTGACACAGACAAAGAGGTGATAGGAGAAAATAATAAAAATTATTTAATTTAGGTGGCCAATGAATAATTAAATAATTAAAATAATTATTTAATTATAGAGGAATGTGACAAAAGGAATCATTTTGAATTAAATAATGATTTAATTCAAAATTCAAGAGAGTGGACCAAATTAAATAAATAAAATTTATTTAATTTAGGAGAGAAAAGACTAATGAATAATTCAATAATTAAAAATAATTATTTAATTATAGTGGAAAGTGGACAAAAATTAAATAAATAAGAATTTATTTAATTTTAGAAAGAAGAGGACTTAATTAGTGACGTAATTAAATAAATAAAATTTATTTAATTAATCAAGGAGGAATAAAGATAAAAAAATTAATTAATTAAATAATTAAAATTATTTAATTAATATAAGACATATAACTTTAGAAACTAATTAAATAATTAAAATTATTTGATTATCAAAGAAAAAATAGGAAATTATGGAGAAAATAAGAGCCGCAGGCCTTAGGACAATTTTCAGTGTCTACAATTTCTATTCATGCTTATGGCTTATTTGCAAAAACATGTATTTACAAAAAAAAAACATATTGTACAGAATGATAATTTTTCAAATGGAAATACACATTTAATTAAATAATTTTACATGAATAATCTTTCCCGGTATTTGAAATTTTGGTGCTCATGTCTTTAATCTTGTACACTTTTCCTTCCCTGCACTTGTGAATGTAGAAGGGACCTTTCCACAGTGAGTCAAATTTTCCATCTTGCCCTGGTTTTATAGCTCGTTCATCGAATTTCAACACAAGGTTCTCCTCCTTAAAACATAGGTTGAAGGCCTTTTTTTGAACCATTTTTTCACCACCTCTTGTCATTTGATCATGACATCAAACACCTTTTCCATTTTTTCCTCAAGGATTAGGAGTTCTACTAGACCCAGTTCCATTATGCTACTCTCCTCGATTTCCAAATATTTTAACAGCTACAGTGTTGAGATTTCCATGGAAATGGGTAGGACTACCTCTTTCCCATACACCAAATCATAAGGAGAGGTTTCCAAAATTTTCTTGGGCATAATCTGGTCTACCCATAAGGCTACTCACAGATGCTTGTTCCATTCTTTTTGGTGTTTCGACTCGATACACTTTATCAACCTAATTAAGTTCTTGTTGGTTGACCCAACTAACCCATTTCCTTATGGGTAGTAGTTGGACAAGGTATTGAGGTAAACCCCTTGCTTAAGAGAGAAATCCAACATACCAAAGCCTATGAAGGCTCGTACATTATCCTAGATGATGGTTTTGGGTGAGCCAAACCTTGCTACCAATTCCTCAAGAAAATTGATGATCTCTACTTCTGTAGAGTTCTTTAGGGGAAAATCCCCCATTCATTTGTGAAATAGTTAGTGACCATAAGTATTCATTTTAGCTCTACACTAGAGATGAGATTGATCATTCTAATAAAATCTAGGCCCCACTATGCAAAGGGTTCCTTAGTCATGATTGGGCTCAATGGCATGGCGGAGTTCTTCCGCTTGTTGATGAAATACTAGCACTGGATGCATTTTCACACAAGATGGTGGAACTCAAAGAACATCGTAGGCCAATAGAATCCAACTCACATGATCTTCAAAGCAGTAGTCTTGGTGGAGAAGTGTCCTCCCTCTAGGCTACTATGGAACTCGTTTAGAATCCTTTCGGTCTGTGGCTTATCCATGCAGCAGAGGAGGACTCCATCGTAGTTTCTGTTAAATAGGACTCCCTCAATCAATACGTATCTAGTGCTTACAGCCTATAGTATCATCATTTGTACGATGGGGTGTTGGTTGGGCACTGGCCAGAATACATGAATCTCATCTTATCAACCACCCATGACTCATCAAATTTGAACTGATTTGTGTACACATGGTTAGTTTCTCCTTTTGTCTGAGGTCCTATTTCTTATGCAAGATATTCGCAAAGGCCTCTTCCTCAGACCAACTCAGTTTGCAAAATCTCTACATCATATTCCAATACCTTGGTGATCTGGTTGGCCCTCTTTTTGGTTATTTCACCCTTGGTGATATAATCTCTAACATTGGGATGGGTAACGAGGATTGTTATTTTGCTTGCTAAAACTATATGTCAAAATTTTTTGAGGCTTTTGACAATGGAAAAGGTTTGCTTTTCAATGAATTCATAGCTGATCTCATATCCTTTGAGAGTCTAGGAATGGAAAGCAATGGGGTACTCTCTACCTCTTTCTACATCCTTTTGAGTAAGCATGAAAGCTATGGTGTGCTAGCCATTGTAAACGTATAGGAGGAAGTCCATGGAGAAGTCTAGAATAGCTAACATAGGAGCTGTAGATATGGCTACCTTAATTTGATCGATTCAAGCAAGCTTACCTTTAGGGTCCATGTGAACATTAAGCCTTTTTCCAGCATCAATGTGATGGGTCTCATGATACCTGCGAAATCCAAAATAAGTTGGCTAATGAAGTTATTTTTCCTTACAAAAGACTGTAGCTCCTTCTAGTTGACAGGAAGTGGTAGATTCATTATAGCCTTCACCCTTTCGGGTTCTATGGCTATTCCTTCTTTTGATGTCACAATGCCAAGAAGCTTGCCTTGTGGTACACCAAAAACACATTTTTTGGGATTTAAAGAAATCTCAAACCATTGGCACTTTTGGAAGACCATTTCCAGTTGATCAAAATGATCATATTTTGATTTGGAGAAAATAGTTAGGTCATCCAGATATATGAGGATGATCTTATTGATCAATCCCTTAAAGGTGATATACATTACTCATTGGAAAATGTCACCCACATTGGAGAGGCCAAATGGCATCTTTCCATATGCAAAATTTCCCCACTTAGTGGTGAACATCATTTTGTGTTGGTCCTCATCTTTTACATAAACTTTGTTATAGCCCAAGAAACCGTCGAGTAGTGAGAACATCTCTGATCTAGCCATGATCTACAGAATTTTCTCTATTGAAGGCAAAGGATAGTGGTATTTTAATGAGGCCTTTTTGAAATCCCAATAGTCCATACAAAGTTGTATGTCACCATTCTTTCGCATTAGGACCAAATTGGATACCTAGGTAGAATTCTTGATCATATAGATAATCTTTGACTCAACCATCTTTGTAACCTCCTGCACCATTAGTGATTCCACCTTTAGGTTAAATGGTCTTTCATTATTTTAGACAAGTTTAGAGCCTTCAACCAATTTGTTGGGATGTTGGATCACACTAGGATCATAACACCTAAGGTCATCGTAGGTCTAGGCTACAACTCTATTGTATTTGAAGAAAAATTCCTTTAGCCTATCCTTGTCCACCTATGGCACATGTCTCCCATCTTCAACATTGGGATATTCATATTACCCTTCATCAGTTGTGAATCTTCAATTACTATTCGTGGCATCTTTGCAGTCAAAGAGATTCTCAAGAGAGATCAGACCTCGTGGGAGTTTATTGTTGTTTAATTGGATCGCTTGTCCTTCAGAAACTTCTCCATCTATGGCCTATGGCTGATCCTAAAACATCCCCACCTATTGTAGGAAGGTGGGAATCTGAGCATTATCCTTGAAGACTTTCCAATTCTAGTCATTATCGAGTATATATGGGTAGATAATGGTACACACCACATGTTGGCTTTCGATTGATCTGGGAGTCATCTCAAATTACAAACCAATAGAATTTATCCAGTCCACGATGGAGTTCTAAGTTCATTGGATGGCCTATTTGTTAAAAGCTTCAAACCTTTCCATCAGGTCCCATATTCTATACTCGTAGGACCTCATTCTTACATTCTTGGTGGTAGCCTATCCTTGGATCAGGCATACAACTAGCTCTAAATCCCCAAACACTTGTATTCTCTTTATGCTCATTATTTTTCTAAATCCAATTCATGCACTAGTGCCTCATATTCTACATCATTATTTGAGCATGGGAACTACAAGTGGAAGGTTCTAAGGGTTTCTGACTCAATTGAAGATACCAGTTAGATGCTTGCTTTAGAACTAGTTTTACATTTGGCACCATTTAAATGTAACATCCATAAGCTATTATCACCTAGATTGCTTGGTTCTTCTTGTTCCTTCATTAATTTCAGGAGAGCTTGATCCTTGTTGAAGATCACATAGGTACCTAAACTGGTGGCATAGAAATTCTTGAAAGGATCAAAATCAATGAATTGACTAAGTAGGACTTCTTTCTCAGGGTTCTGATCACTTCTATCCTCCTCTTCTTCCAACATTTCTATGTAGTACATCTCCTTTTTTGAAAAGAAGGTATGCATTTCTTTGAAACTCAGTATCGCATCTTTCATTATGTGTTTGAGATGCAAAGGTTTTGAAAGAATCTTCATCTTTTCCCCATACTTTGTTCATAGTATCAAATGAGACCAATAAAGTGCTAGATACTCACAAAGATTTGTCGTGATGTCCCTTGAAAGGAACATACAAAAAATAGGAGGGATGTCAATTATGACCACTTCCTGCTTGATGGTTTGGCCTGGATAAGAGAGAAGGGTTAAAAAGAGGTCCTTAATGTGGTCGATAGTTAGGAATTTCTTCCCATATAATTGCATGATCCCTTTCTCAAGAGGCTCATACTTTAGATTCAAAGCATTGACCACTTATTTGGGCATGACCATTGTGCTAGTTCCCAAATCGATCATATTATTGTGCAGATGGTTATCTTCCTCAATGAGAATTATAAAGAAGGGAGTGGGATTTGGTTTACCTACCTCTTTTTTTTGTTTTATCCATGGCATTCACATATGCCATGGCTCCTGAGGGTTGGGGGTCTGATGCAAGCCCCTTTCCTTTACCATGATTACACAATGGGATTGTATCCACTAATGGAGATTGTTCTTCATTTTTCAACACCTCTTGGAGCAAGATATTCTACTCTGGTATTGATAAAAAGATCCCATAGAGACACATTGGTAGGGGCCTTCTTCAATTTCTCTACCATATTAAGCATTTCGACTGGTGAGACCTTGGGCTTAGATGGTATTGTTTCATTTGCCTTAGGGAAAAGTTAGTATGAAATGGATGGGATCAAGGCCTTATCCATGTCCTTCTACGAGGATGGTTGAGCCTGTGACTGTTGAGTTGGTCAAGCCTACGAAACTTGCTATACTTGTGGTTGTGATCATTGTGGTTGCAGCTGCTAGGAAGCTTGTTGCACATACTCTTTGGCAAGTCTTCTCTTGGATCACGTATTGTAATCTGATTGTGCCTATAGAGTGCTAGTTATTAGAACATTGATTGCAAACATCAAATCTTCATACTCCATCCAAGAGAAAATTGCTTGGTTAGGGGAGATGTCCAATTCTTTCTCTAAAGACATCTCTCGCATTCATGCACTAAACTGATCATTCTCCATTCTAGGAGACTAATAGTCTTCAGTATTCAAAAATACTCGTTGGCTTCTTTGTTCTACTATCTTCTACTAAAGATTTCCCCTTGGATAGTTTTGTGGCATATGGCTATCATTGCATGGGAAGCACCATGTGTTCTAATCCTCTGCCAATTTTTTTTGACCTGGGACCAAATCTTTTTTCGGGCTATTCTTAATGGTATGAAGTGGCATGGTAATCAAAACTACCTGACCTATGGATGTTTTCTGTTGATTTCCTCTTGGAGCCCCTTGGTATGTTTTTTGTTGGTAAGGTTTCCTTCCTTGATAATTCTATGTGTGAGGTTTCAAGGGTGCCACTTGATGTTGCTTGATAATGACCAGCTCGTTGGTGAAAGTTCTCAAGAGGTTCTTTATATCATTGACATCCTTTTCCAATGAAGAAGATCCTAATGTGCTAGGTTGTGTTCTCAAGAACACATACCTTGATGGTGGTGTTGTCACCACTATTCTAGGGAGTGAAGTAGAGGTGATGGGATTAGCCTCTTCTTGGTGTCTTCCAGAGATCTCTACAAACATGGACATTGGTGGGCATGGTGGGAGCTTTCCTATGTCTATTTAATTTTTCTCTACTCATATAGCTAGATCATATGCATCAAGAAAGGTATCATATCCCATTGACTATATCATGACGGTGATGTTTGAATTGAAGACCTTCAAATAGAACATAAATTCCATAGCTACTAGAGGCCTAGTTGTCACCAGAATCCTCTACCAAGTTTTATGGAACCTAGCATTGAAGTGGATCATGGCCTCATGTAGGGCCCTCTTAATAGTGATTGATTTTTTTAGTAAGGATGATTGATCTCCCTTATTTGAGAAGTAGTCAAACAATTTCTCTCTAAGTTGATCCCAAGAGCAGATGGAACTAAAGGACAATGATCTATACTAGTCCTAAGCCTTCCCTCTGAAAAATGTAGCCAGTAATTTGAGGGCCACATTTTATCTTGTGATGTTATGGACCTTGCAAACCTTTGCTAGATCCTGGAGGTGTTCAGAAGGAGTCTTAAAATCCTCCCCAGTGAACTTTGAAATTGCATTGAGAGCATTGGCAGGTATAGTGAGCCACATATCTATAGGTGTAGGTGGAACTAGAGGGATACCACTATCCTAGGTTATGAAATTTCTAGGAGGGGGAGGGTTTAGATGAGCCATTGAAAACAAATTCTTATGGAATGGGAAAATAGGTATTCAGATTTGAAAGGTTGGGCCACTTGGACGGGTAGATAAAGTAGTAGAATCTGGGTTGATGTTTCTTACCATAATGATTTTGACTAAGGACATGAATCATGTGACTTGACTTCTCCTAGGGGTCAAGGTGAGCAACTAAGAACACTAGGAATTTCCTCTTGAAGATGCTCTAGTTTGGACTCTAGGCATGAGATTATCGACTTCTCTTGTTTGTCTAATTTAAAATTTCCTCTTGAAGGATGATTATTAGATATATTGAAAAACTTGGGTCCCATCGGGCATGCCAAAAAAAGAATTATTGATCATAAAATCTTAAACCTCTCAAAACAACCTTATGGGAAATTCAATGAGTGGGGTACCAACTTGTGCCTCACTGAATGACCTCCAATATTTTTATAGAATTTTTCTCTTCTCTCTGTGTTTTGGGAAAAGTGAAAGGAGAAATGTAGAAAGACAAAAGGATGGTTATGTTCCAAAGGTTTTACAACATTTTAAAGCCTACAACTTCTTACTTTTGATGGAATGGATACAAAATGTTATAGCCCATTCTTTGTTCAAAAGAAAATGAGCAACTAAGGCCTAAAAGGGAAAAGAGAAATCACTCAAATCTCCCTACAGGAAGCATCATTAAAGTCCAAGAAAATAAAGAAAACAAAAACTATCAGAAAGATCTCTTTATAAAACCCTTCTACTCTTATATAATAGTGTGAAAATTAACGTAATATCTACAAAAAATAAAAGAGTATGGTGAACATGATTCAATTTCTAAAAGATAGCATAAAACACAAAAGCTAATGCCATATGAAATAATCAGCAAGACCTTACTCATGTAAATTGCAACAAAGAATTCAACATGTACAAAAATAGAGAACAAAAACATGTAACAATGACCATATAGATGCACAATCAAATATATTTATTTCTACTATCACTTTTCCAATAGTAAATCATATAAATGTAAAGGTAAGATACCAATCTGATAAATAATGTTGATAATATAACATGCCAAAGAGCAAAACAAAGCTTTGAAAAGGTGTCTCCTACTTTGTACTATAATCACATAGAAAAATTCCTCTGTTCTGATAACCATTGATCATATCTCTTCCCATTGCAAAACCCCTTTATATAGATAGAAGGACAAGCCAACTACAGCTAATAGAGACAAACAAAAACAAGGTGTTTATGTTTGATACACCACAATATGATCTATTGCCTAATTAGATCACAACAATCTTCAATAATTAAAAATTGAGTTGCCTCATTAATGGCTCTAGATGTTGTAGAAGCTTTGTGAAGATATGTTGTCAGAGGATGTGTTAGCTCTCAAAAAAGTAGGCTGAATGCCTCAAGAGGCTGCCAATCTCTCAATACGCTTTAGGGTAATAGACAAGGTCAAAAGAATTCAACCTTCTACTCTTTAGGTGCTGCTAAACCTGGGCGGGTGTACCTTTTTGAATGAAACAAACTTGACTTATGATTATCTTTCTTGCACAATGATTTTTCCATAATGGCAGATGGAAGTGAACAAATGAAATCAAACTTGAAAGCTGGAGCACTATTCTGATCTAAATCCTAAAATATTGAATTAACAGATATAAAGAAACTTGAATGAATTCAAAATGATGAATTGCAGAGACCAGTGCCTTATTGGGTATGCGGAGTCAAATGAGATCAAGATGAGCAACACTTCTCTAGAGAAAACTCAAATTATCTGGCATATATTTTGTTTACAACTTGTATAAACATGCAATTCTGTAACTACTAAGTTCTACTTTAATAATCTAGATGTAACTCTCTGATTACTGTGATCAACAAAAGGATTTAATCTTTTCTTGAAAGAACCAATTGATTAATCACACAAATATAGAAAATGTGCATTGATAAACTGAACATACAATTTTTATGTCAATTTAAATAACCATAAAGCAACAGTCTTGGAGACAACTTAGCAATATTTTTATTTAATTCAATAGACAATTGACACCAGAAAAATGCAGCAACATCAACTGATTTTCATAAATACCTCCATTCTGAAATCATGCAACAATAGTTTATGATCTAATAATTTTATTCTACTGAATCTACTTGCTGTGTATCAAAATCTAATAGCTAGTCCCTCAATTACAATCATAGGATGCCTATTTATACACCAGCATCAAGAAAATAAATCAAATTGGAAATCCATGTCGATCACCGTAGAACTCGGGCAATTCTCATATGTCGGCCTACAACGGTATTTAGCATTCACATGTCAGCCAACAACATTTGAATTTTATTAATCATCAATGAACTAGTCGCTAAGACAATGCAGCAGTATGTTGAAGGCAATTATATCGTTAATCGCTGTCACCCCGTGTTCCTCTGTTCATCGCCATGACCAATCCGAGTCATGGAGATATCATATTGAAAACCCTTAGTCATACCGAGAGCACATATGTGTTACATTTGTTTCAGTCACCGAGACACAAGAAAATGTCTTATCGAAATGAACCTCTATTTGAGTCACTATCGTTGTAACCCCCATCAATCGGGGAGACCTCTCATAGAATACTTCGAATCATACTAAAATTCTTCAACCATCCCTGAGTCACTGTGTCAAATTTGTACTTTTTTCGATAAGCATATTACGTTTGATCTACTTCGCTGTGACTCTCAAAGTCGGGGAGAGGTTATAGAGATTACCAAGTTATAGTGAAAGTCCATATGAAACATAACAGTCGCTGTGACATAAGCCCCATCTCGCCGACAAGCCTATTTGCCCCATGTATGTCGCTATAACATCCAACCCTCGGTGAGACGTCACGTAGAGTATATTGTTATGTTGAAAGCCCCGAGCTCACAATAGATCGCCAAGACAATGGCAACTTTTCGCCGAAAGAAATCCACTAATTAAACATTTTTTGGCAAGACCCGACCTTTTCGCTATGACCATACCTCGATGCACATGAGTCTTACCAAAGAGTATATCATTATGTTGCCGATCGGCAAGACAAAGGAAGATCGCTGTGACCTTACTTCGAAGAAGAGTCTCTCATTGACGAGCCCTTTGATAGAAGCCTCCATGTGTGAAGTCGACGAGATCGAAGGTCACTCGCCGAGACTTCACCCTGAATATCACCAACTCGTACCGATATAATCCTTTTACACACTATCGGTGAGACTTATCGAGTTCGCTAAGACTTTTACCAAAGCTTTTAACTCCTGCCAATAAGAATCCTCCAAATGCAAGTCGGAAAGACAAGAAGATATCGTTATGACATTTCACCAAGAACAAAAACCTTTGCCGCTATGTGTATCATCCTTTGTCGCCAAGACCGAGAGAAAGTCCTACCAAAAGCTGTATGCAAGAAAATTTTGATCACTGTGACATCAAATGAGTCTTGCTGAAAGGAAACACAAACTCATGTTAGCAGAAAATGCACAATGGGTTGGGGAGACAAAGGAATTCTTACACCGATATAGACCAAGATGTAAGAAATGCATGACTCAATGGATTCAATGGGGCAATATGGAAAAATATGAGTGGAATATGGACACGGTAGGACCAAATATGGAAGTTTATGAGTAAAACCAACATGTAAAAATATCAGATTTTTACAGTTCCAATAGTGGCTCTGTCTGGGGATGAATTATAGTGAGATCATTGCAAGGATCCAGAATCTTGGGTGAGCAGACCAGACACAAAATGATGAACTAGCGGGTAGAATGGAAATGGAAATGAAGCATGAAGGAATGAATGCAAAATGAATACAAGATGGAGGTGAATGGAAAATGAGAGTGAAATGGAGATGGACAAAATCCTAAACTACTGTGCATGGAAAATAATTTTAAAGAGGATAAGCAAGAGTTGTCCATGCACTGGCAACCCTTAATCCTCTATGTTGCTCAAGAGAAAAATTGCTTCAGGAATTGCCCATGAATAGGCAATTCCCGATCTTCACCAGCCATATTCTATAGATAGTATGAGTCCTCACCCTTCTTTCCAACAACAACAAAAGGTCCTAGCCATAAGGTTTCAAATTTACCGTGCTTTCCTTTCTCCTGACATCTTGCATTCCACATCAGTACCAAATCATTGTCTTCAAATTTTCTATCCTTTGCCCTCTTGTCAAATAGATACTTCATCTGTGTCTATAACTTCATGTTTTGACTTTGGGCCTCTTTCCTTACTTCATCAAGTTTAGCCAATTGCTCCATTCTTTCCTCCATAGGTTTAGGGACATCAAAATCCTCCTGAAGGACAAACTTGTAGACTGGTAACAAATTCTACAAAGGCATCCTAGCTTGTGCTCCATACACCAATTCAAATGCGGATTTTCCAATTTTCTTTTTCACAGTGATCCTATCAGCCCACACAACTAGTTTCAATTTTGAATCCCAAGCCTTCTTGTTCTACTCTAGCATTCTCCTTATGACCTTCAAAAGACTCTTATTGCTAGACTCTGCTTGTCCATTAGCTTGTGGATGATAAGGGACTACATAAGAAATAGTAATGCCAAACCTATCACAGAAGCTTTTGAATTCATCAGACCTGGAACAATCCCATTATTTGTGATCAACCTCAATGGTGTACCAAACCTGGTGATGATGTTGTCCAATAGGAAATTTGTTACTACCTTGCTTGTAGCCTACTTAGTTGGCATTGCCTCCACCCATTTAGTAAAACAATTAGTGGCAAATAATATCCAATTGTATCCTCCACTTGACTTTTCATGTATTTCTCCGGTAATGTGAAATCAATTCCCATTGATGCAGTGCAAACCTCACAAGTGGGTCGGCGGCAAAGCACCCCTCGGTACTCAATTTTCCGTAAACTTTGGCGTGCCTCACATCTTCTACACATATGTAAAAGAATCATTAAAACCTTTATTAATAATAATTTAAGAATTTTGTGCGCTTGTCTTTAGTTTGTGAATAATGTCCTCCACAAACTCCTTCATGCATTTCTTTCAAGACATGCTTAGCCTGTGACTCATCTAGACATAATAATAGTATACCATCCATGTTCTTCCAAAACAAATCTCCATCTATGAAAACATACCTTGATGCCTGCAACTTCAAAGTTCTCTTCTGGCTATCATTCAATCCATCTGGACACTTCATGTATTTAAGAAAATGCATGATATCAGTATACCAAGGGGTATGCTCAATGCTTGCAATTGCAATCCCTTCTTCAACATTACAGACTTGACTTGCTTCAATATTTGATTTTGCGATCAGCCTAGCCAAGCCTTGACCTCTTACTAGCTTAGTGATCTATATCTCCATGTCAAACTCTTGAATCTTGTTGATCCATTGCATCTTTTCCCTATAACTTTAGACTATGTCAGAATATCCTTAACAATAGCATGAGGGACATAAACAATCACCTTTGCTCCAACAAGATATGGTCTAAATGCTTTTGTGTCCTTTACCAATGAAAAAGCCTATTTTTCCATTATGACATACTTCAATTCAGACCCATGTAATGATTTACTAAAGAAAGACAATGTGCTATTCATTTTTAATCATCATTATTATTTCAAAATATGCAATGAAAGCAATAGTATGCATTGAAGCAAATGAAAAAATATGAAAAGGCTTTGCAAAATCCAGAGACTTAAGAACAAGAGCCTCCTTGATAGCCCTTTTGATAGATATAAAAGCATCTAAAGCTTCTGCAGTCCAATCCATTTTTTGTCCTTTCTTCAACATCTTCGATATGGGCTTAATGATCTCAACAAAATTAGAGACAAATATTCTAACAAAATTAATTTGTCCAAAGAATGACTATATGAAATTTGGATGCTTTTGTAACATGAATTTATCACAGCCTAAACCCTCTCGTGATCTATCCACTCCCTCTTTGGAAACAATATGTCCTAAGAGCTACCTCGGATCAGGAAATGACACTTTTTGATTTAAACTACTATATTCAAGAGCTTAATAAAATGCCTTTTCACGACAAGTTACCATGATTCTTCAAATTTCTTCGAATAGCAGCCGTTTCCTCATCCCGGTATATCATGATAACATTGATCAAGTCTGTAAATGCTACATCCATGGCTCTTTGGAAAGTCGCTCCAGAATTTGTAAGACCAAATGGAATTCTTATATACATATGTTCCCCAAGGAGTTGTGAATGTTGTCTTGTATTGCTCAGATTCTTTGACTTTAACCTGGTTATACCTTGAAAATCCATCCATCATGGACAACAACTCACACCCTGTCACCTTATGCAATATAGCCTCCATATTGGGTAGAGGATAATTATCTTTGAGAGATGCCACATTCAGATTTCTGAAGTCCACACATAATCTGATATCACCATTCTTCTTTCTTACAGGAACCAAATTTGAAACCCATGTTGAGTGCTTGATTGGTTTGATAATTCCTCCATCTCTGAGCTTTGTCAATTCTTCCTGCATCTTAGGCTCCAGTGTTGGATTTATAGGCCTTTACTTATGTCTAAAAGGCTTGGCATTTGGCTTCAATGGTATTTCATGCTGAAATAAATCCTCCCTGTATGCTTTCAGATCTTCATAAGACCATGAAAAAACATGCTTGTATTTTCTCAATAACTCTATCAGCATTCTTCTGATTGTAGGGCTTATCTTCTTGCCTATGTACACCTTTCTTGGTGCTATTTCAGTCCCCAAGTTGACTTCTTCAACATCTTCCCTTCTGACTAGTGTTTGCTTCATGAGAGATCGATCATTTTCATCATACATCCTTTCCAATGCCACCAAACCTTTAGGAAGCGTATTCATTTTGAGCTGTAATATTTCCTTTCCAAACACCATTTGCTTCCCATATACTTCTTCAACAAAAGCATTGAAGTCAATTTTTTGTGCTTCATATTGATTTATACAATGAAGAAAATTCAGCAGGTCAGTATCATCATTGAAGACTTGCTGATAGGGTAGGGTTGGATGGAACACTCATTGTCCCATGCTCTGGGTCTCACCTTGGAAAACCCTTTGGTGTCACTCTCCACCTTCTTAACCTATAGGCCCTAATGCTTGTTAGGCACCGTTGGTTCTCCTATCCAACCCTACTATCAACCTTCTTTCATTCCACCAAGCCAATCTTGATGCCTTGCCACTATCTCACCCTTGACCCTTACTCTTCCCTAAATGCCAATTACCCTCAACATTCAGTTAGGCTTTTGCAGGGGTGTAAAGATGAAGTAAAAAGCTTCCTAGCAGCCTATTAGGGTTCTTTTTCAATTCCAAAACTCCAATTCTCCATTGCTACCACCAAACCCTCTCCTAGGGTTAGAAAAGGCTACAAGCCTAGAGCCCTAATTAGGCCTCTTAACCTGAGAAAAATGAGATTTACTCCAAAACCCTCCAAACGACCAAGGTTCTTCACTTGGGGTTTGTGTTTACCATGCTCACACCTTGAATATTTTTGGGTTTTTGAGCCTGTATAGGCCATACACTGCCCTTACTCAAAAATGGCCAAAAATCTAGGGTTTATAAGCCTTTTCTAGGCTGATTTCAAAATGTTAGAGTCTTCTCACACCAAATGGGTTGATGGAGCCTCCTCATGACCACCAGGCCTTTCCAAGACCCTCAACTAAATTTTCCAAAAGGAATTTTTCCAAAATCTTAGCACCCCTGCAAGTTATGTGCCTTGCACTCCTTGTCTCCCCTAGCTAGACTCTGCCTGGCTCGCCTAGGGCAAGACATTGCTAGCAGCTCCTGCACACACACAAGCCCTACAACCTACCATATTTACACTCATGGAGCCTAGTCACTATCCCCAAAGGTCCGTGCAATTTTTACGGTGGGAAAGTGCTCTAGCACTCCATTTTCTCAAGACTGCCTAGTTCAGGCCAGAAAAAGAAAGAAATCAAACTATTTACAAACAAAGGATGAAAATGAATCACAAAGACAAATGGATGGAAAAAAAATATTGTACTCTATTCACACTACATTCTCCAATAAAAAATAATAGTAGGTTTATTCCATCAAAGCACTATTTAGATGCAAAAATCAGAAATTGCCTCACAGAACGTTGTTTCCTTCAATTTCACAAAATGTCACTACAATATCAGTGCCTCCAACCCTACTCCATGGTAAAATCATCCCATAAATAGGCTCCAAAAATAGTTAAGCTCTTTTTGTTGAACCTATTAAAGACCCAATGATCAAAATTATAAAACCCACTGTGTTTTTCAATCCTTGCCAACTTTTGAAAACTCGGCAAGATGAGCTTCTAAAATTATTTATCTCTTGAAAACTTCTTTCCTAAAGATCAAAAACACCTCTAACTCAAAACTAAATGGTCAACATGACCTTAAAGCATAAAAACACAAAATTTCATCCTAGGCTCACAAATTTGCCTAGTGCAACCTCATGCTTCCTAGGTGCTCCTACACCATTCTCCCCCTCTCTGCCCAAACACTAAGGAATGGAAGGAGAGACCAATGACAGGTCAATGCCAAACTTCTTGAACTGATCTTCTTGTACCCATGTGGCTTTTGATTCATGCTTGTTCTTCCACTTAACAAGGTGCTCCATGTACACCTTATGTCTTGTAGCCTTCTTCACTCTTGACTCTAAGATCTTCTCTGTCTGGGGCTTGTCTTGATTAGGTAAGGATACATTGATAATGTCCTTGAAGATCTCCTGACTGTTCTGATCCACATCATTGACCGTCCCCTTATACTTGATCAAATCAGCTACATTGAACACTGGAGAGATCCCGAGATCGGTATGTAACTCCACCTTGTAGGCATTCTTACCATACTTGGCCAGTACCTTGCAGGGTCCTACTCTTTTCATTTGCAACTTGGTTGACATTCTGTTTTGCAACCTTGACTTGTTAAGGTGGACCATAACATAGTCCCCTACTACAAACTACACATATTTCCTTGACATATCTGCCTTCTCCTTCAAATTTTGTGTAGCCTCAGTGACTGTCCTCTTTACCTGTACCTGAATCTCCTTCATGGTCTAACTAAAGTCTTTTGCATGTCCACTTCTTTGTTCCATAGCTCCAAGATCTCTGAGCTCACATATTCTTCTTGGGTGCATCCCATACACAATCTCAAAAGGACTCTTCCCTATGGTTCGGTTCACACTATCATTGTAAGCATACTCAGCTTGTGAGATAACCATATCCCATGTCTGTCCATATTTCAGTTAGGCACCTTAGGAAGGTTACTTAGCACCCTATTAACCACCTCTATTTGACCACGTCCTCTGAGGATGGTAATCTGATCCAAAAAGATAGGTTGGTACCCAATCTTTCCATAGAGTCTTCCAAAAGTGACTCATGAACTTCACATCCCACCAAACAATGCTCAAAGGCAACCATGATCCCTACAACTTCCTCTTTAGCAAGAGATGAGAATGTAGCTAGCATCATGAGTAGTTTTGCAAGGAATGAAGTGACTCATCTTGCTAAATCTGTCCACTACTACATAAACACTGTCAAAACCAGCCTTGGTCTTAGGAAGGCCTACCACAAAATCCATGCTCACACACTCCCATGGTCTATTAGGAATGGGTAGGGGTTGATACAAACCATCATTGCTAGCTCCTCCCTTAGCTTTCATACACGCAACACATTGTTCCACATACCTTCTAACATTCTTGCCAACTTAGCCGCTGATAGAATCTTTTGACTAGTTCTAGAGTCTTGTTGATGCCAAAATGTCCACTAAGACTTCCATTATGCTTTTCCTAAATGAGAGTTTCCCTCATTGATCCTCTTGGAACACATAACTGGTTTCCTTTAAACAATAACCCACTTTGCAATGTATACTTTGAGTATTGGCTATGGAAATGGTTCTCAAGGTTAGAACATACCTTATAGACCTCTGAAAAGTCTTCATCTTCCCTATAGAGATCTTTAAAAC